>BMAU01006214.1:0-248474 GCA_019973935.1 Trichonephila clavipes | reverse complement strand
CGAACATCAACATCGAGAGGGGTCGGCTTCTTTGTGGACCCGATACCCACACGGGCATCTTGCACCTGCAACGCAACCCCTTTTTGACCCCCCGAGAAATCTAGCTCGTCGACCGGAAGATGAGAGGAGAGATGCTTTGAACTTGCACGAGAGCGGTGACCAACGAATCCTAATCTCACAAAATAGTGGACTCTAACAATCTATAATTAACTTTAATAACTGTAATGTATCATTCTGTAAATAATATTCAATAGTTGTGACGTAAATAAATTCCATATTTTATTCTTTCAAACGTTACAGCTTAGAGTTTTGGTGGCAGCGCTTTGGGACAAAAAGTTAGCATTCAGGACCGGTGAGAGGAGGAAATTTGGGGTTTTTACGGACGGACCACAACGCAGGGAGAAAAAAACATCTTCGGAAGCCGTGCTGCAATTCAATTCAGCTTAGGAGAAGGAGAGCGTCCTGCTCAAAGAAGATCAAACTGATCTATAGTGTTATAGTGTTATAGTGTCCTGATCTATAGTGTTATGCTAGAGTGTCCGTAGGGAAAGCGATTTTCGGAAGCCGTGCTGCGATCGAATTCATCTTTGAAGCCGTGCCACGAGTGAATTCAAGGCTGGTCAAACTGACCACACTTATTGTTAAGGGTGAAAGATTCAAGATTAGTCAAAAGGACCATTGTTCACACGGAAGAGTTCAAAACCACTAGTGCACATAATTTGCTTCTGACAGCAAGCTGAATACTTCAAATGGGTGAGTACTGTTATATTTTTGAGTTGCAAACTGCATATTGTATTAGGAATTTTGGTTAAAGTGTTCTTTAGAAATTTTGAAATACTTAGTGTTTTTTCTTGCATGGGAACAGTGTTATTTTGTTTCTAGAGAATTGTAATTGTATTTCAAGCATTGTGTGCAATTTTAGCTTAAGATTTATTGTGTTTTAAATCTCTTGAATGATTTTGATTATTTTTAGTGTTAAGTTTTTCTTTGTGTTTTTCTGTGTATGCATGGGACCAGTGTTATTGTATTAATAGAGAATAGTAACAATAGTGCAAAATTTAGCGTGACATTTATTTGATATTGTTTAAAAAATGGCTTTCCTTGGTAAAGGGAAAAAGCAAGACATGTTGCAACTTGCTGAGGAATTAGGAATAAAGGCCACTTTAAATATGACTGTCCCTAGCATAAAAATTGCAATCACTAACAGTGAAGGCTATGAAGAGGAATTTGTTAAAAATCTATATGAGACTATCATTGCAAACGGAAAAAGATTGGACGAGTTAGAAAGGGCTGAAAAAATGAGATTAGAGGAGTTAGAAAGAACTGAAAAAATGGGATTAGAGGAGTTAGTAAAGGAGCAGGCATTAAAAGAGAAAGAATTACAGCTGAAATTTGATTTAGAAAGGTTTAAAATAGAATCCGGATTTAGGGTAAACGATGAATCAAACGATTCTACAAATGCATATGTTCTGTAACCTCTAATTTAAACTTAAAAAAATTGATCCCAGATTTCGAACCTAAGCAGTCAGATATTAGTTTATATCTAGTGATCTTTGAACGCCAGGCTAAAAGGGCATCAATAGAAAAGAAAGAGTGTGTCGGGCAATTATTGGGTTTGTTACCCCTAGAGATCGTGCAATTTATTGCTCGCGAACCGTAGGAACAAGCCGAAAATTACGATTATGTAAAGAAATTATTACTTAAAAGATTCAAGTTAAGTCCGGAGGTCTTTCGGCACAAATTTGTCCAACACCAGAAAAAATCCGATAGCACCTGGAAGGATTTCACTTTTGAAATTACGAATTATCTAGATGAGTGGCTGGTTGGCTTAGAAATAAATACCTTTCAAGATCTTAAAGATCTAATGGTGGTAGATCAATTAAAAAAACGCGCTAATGCTAGTATGAAAGATCATTTTTTAGATAATTGGGCAAACTTTAAATCAGCTACTCAAATAGCAGAACTCTTTGATAATTATGAGGACGTCCGAAAGGTAAATTCGAAACCCATGGATAGGTGGGGCAGAAATGATAAAATTTTGACATACTCAGGGGTCAAGGAAAAAGAAAATAGATTTGGGAAAACTTCCCCCAGATTAGGAGCTTCTGTTCCGGAGAGTACTAGAGAGAACTTTTGAAAAACGCGTGATACAAAGATGTTATCATTGCAATATGCCCGGACATATAAAAGCCGTTTGCCCTAAATTAATAAAAAACAAAACGACGGAAACTCTCAATAATATTGAAGGAAATGAAAACCCGGATTTTCTTAATTCATATACAACAAAGGGCTCTGTGAATGGTCACGAGATAGACATTCTTAGAGATACGGGAGCGACAATAGATTTAGTATGTGCAAAATACATAAATCCGTCTTCTTTCTCTGGTGAAAATGTTTGGGTAAAACAACCGTTAAGCCCAGAATTAGTTTGTTTACCTTTGGCGGTCGTGGAAATTTCCGGAAATTTTGGAACGGTGCAAACTAAGGCAGCGGTTTGTGGAAATCACTTAAATCAACACGGTCGATATTTGCTTGGAAATAAAACGGCCGAGCTAATAAAAGGAAATTTAGGCTATAATTTCCTGCCAGTCAAATTTTGAATGCAGTCCAAACAAGGTCTCAAGTCAAAGCGGCTAGAGAAGAAAGGGGAATACATAGTGGTGATGCTAAAAAAGGGGAAGATGAGGTTATAATTGTTTCTTCGGATGCAGAGGACGAAATTTTAATACCTGCACTCCAGGAATATGTTCCTGAATTAGCGCTGCTAAGGGTTACGCGAGAAAATTTAATCAATGCTCAAAAAAAATAGCGAGGAGATTAAATCCTTTTACGAACAGGCAGCCAGTCAAGTGCAGGTTACCAATCAGGTTTATTCGCTAGAGAAGGAATTATTGGTCAAAAATCGTGAAGATAAGTTAGGTAACGTGGTGAAGTTAATAGTAGTGCCGGAAGAGTTGCGCGACCCCATTAAATCCTTGTGTCATGAGGGAACATCTGCACACCTGGGAATTACGAAATCAATAACAAATTAAACCGATATTTTTACTGGCCGAATTGCTATAGAGATATGGAACAGTTTGTAAAAACTTGCGATCAGTGTCAGAGGGCTGGGAAGCCCAATGATAAAAAAGCTCCACTAAAATTGGTCCCTGTTATTCAGGAGGTTTTACTAGGCTAAATATTGATGCATGTGGGCCTCTCCCGATCACATCTAAAGGAAATCGATATCTTATCACGGCCATTTGCATGTCATCAAAATTCCCTGAAGCTATTCCGGTGTCTGATATTAGTTCCGTTAGTGTCACAAATGCGCTGTTAAACATCTTTAGTCGGATGGGGTTTCCCCGTGAAATACAATGTGACCAGGGTACTTCTTTTACTAGTGCTCTGACTACCGAGTTTTTTGAAAGATTCGGAATACTTGTCAGGCATAGTTCTGTGTATCATCCACAGAGTAACCCTGTTGAGCGATTTCATCGAACGTTAAAACGACTCTTACGAGTCTTATGTTTAGATGCAGGCTCCGAATGGGACAAACATCTTCCGTCAATTCTTTTAGCGTTACGAACTGTATCTCACGAAAGTACAGGGTATACACCGTCAGAGTTGGTGTATGGGAAAAATTTGCGAACCCCAGAGACGTTAGTAATAGAACATTGGATGGAAACGGAAGAAGGTGATCTCATCACTGAATATATGTTTAAGTTAATAAATAGATTAAAAAGATGTCAAGAAGTAGCTATAAATAAAATGGAGGAAATGCAAGTTAAGCGGAAAACTTGGTATGATAAAAACGCAGTAAAACGTGAATTTAAGGATGGGGATTTAGTCCTAGTGTTAGCTACATCCAGAGCAAATAAATTAGCAGTGCAGTGGATAGGTCCTGGGACAATTTTAAATAAAATTTCAGAAACGAACTATTTAGTCGAAATCCCCGGCAGACGCGAATCATCTCAAATCTATCATATAAATATGCTAAAACCATATTACAAAAGGCCAGAACACGTTAACGTAATTATTAATGATGAAACAAAAAAACTCTCTCGCAGACCAGGAATTAGAAATCCCATACTTAGAAAACAATTCTCTCGTTTATGATTTCGAGGACGTAATCCAGGTTAGCGAGTTGAACAAACACCTTCACGACAAACAAATGGATCGACTGCGCGAATTATTAAATAAATACTCTAAATGTTTTTCAAACAATCCCGGTTTAACTAATCTGGTTGAACACGAAATCCAGTTAGTTAGCGATCAACCAGTTAGGACGAAGCCCTATCGAATGTCGCACCTTAAACATATGGAAACGGTTCTGCAGAGAATAAAGAGAGCTAAGTTAACTATAAAACCTTCAAAGTGTAAGTTTGCGCAACAAAATGTCAAATTTTTGGGTCACATTGTGGGTCAGGGTTTTCGCACCCCTTCCGAGATCAAAGTTCAGGCTGTTCTAGAGTTCCCTACCCCTCGCACGAAAACCCAAATACGTGCTTTCTTAGGTCTAGCGGGTTATTACCAAAATATATAAATCTGTTCTCGGTAATCGCTGCTCCGTTGACTGACGCGTTGAAGGGAAGAGCAAAGAAGGGAGAAATTACGTGGACGACCGAGTGTGAAAATGCATTTCGAGAACTAAAAGGGAAACTAATTGATAAGCCCGTCTTGTACGCGCCAAATTTTGAACGAGAATTCATTGTTCAAATGGACGCTTCAAACGCAGGTATGGGAGCAGTTTTAACTCAATTAAATGAACAAGGTGAGGAGCATCCAATCCTTTACCTGGGTAAGAAATTTTCAGAGGTAGAGAAGCGTTATTGTACGACAGAGAAGGAATGTGCTAGTATTGTTTTCGCAATTAAAAGGTTACATTATTACTTAGATGGAAATTCATTTTTAGTTATGACCGATCACAACCCGTTGGTGTGGTTGAATAGAAACGTTAGTTCTAACCCTAGATTGATGCGATGGGCTTTGGCTTTGCAACCATATAAATTTAGAATTGTACATCGGTCTGGTAAAAGTCACAAAAATGCAGATAGTCTCAGCAGATCGGTGATAGATAATTAGGACTTGCTAACAATGTTCTCTTGCTCATGAATAATAATTGTTGCTTATAATGTTTTTTAGTTAAAGATTAATAATTGTATTAATTTTATTTATTTACTAGTACTGTATATCATATCGAATGGAGATGCGTGTCAAAAGATAAAGCCATGAAAAGCAAATGTATTAATATGCTTAATTTTGTGTATAGGGTTTTAAAATATACCTAGTATTTAGTTTACGCAAGAGGCATATTGTGAAAAATATTGTGTGTGTAAGGTTGGACACTTCGCATATCATATCAACATGTCGTTTTAGTATAATTTTTATTATCGTGGCGAAGAATATTTTATGTTTAAGGTCTTACACTAGCATTTGATGTAACATGTTGTTAGTATAATTGATAATAGACATTGTGATAGAGGAGTGTTTGTATTTTTATTTAATGTTATAGTATGTTTTCTTACATTGCTATTGATCATTTTCGTAATATGGATTTGTGTACGTTCCCTAGCAAGAACACTCACTCACTAGAAATAAGTAATTCCAAATTTAGTTCAGCGTTTTCTTAGTAGTTAAAATTGCAGCTCAGAAATATAGTGGTGCTTGATGAAGGGATGTGTCGGTAATCTGTCAGTTGTCTCATCGTCATTCCATTAAACTTTTCTCAACGGATTGATTGATTGATTGATTGAATATTAACGTCGCACTGTTCAGCTACACGAGGGCTTTTTTTCTCAACGGAAAAGTTCTATAAGAGAGGGCGAGAGCTGTAACGTCGCTTCTCCGAACATCAACATCGAGAGGGGTCGGCTTCTTTGTGAACCCGACACCCACACGGGCATCTTGCACCTGCAACGCAACCCCTTTTTGACCCCTCGAGGAATCTAGCTCGTCGACCGGAAGATGAGAGGAGAGATGCTTTGAACTTGCACGAGAGAGGTGACCAACGAATCCTCCTCTCACAAAATAGTGGACTCTAACAATCTATAATTAACTTTAATAACTGTAATGTATCATTCCGTAAATAATATTCAATAGTTGTGACGTAAATAAATTCCATATTTAAATTAACCAAGAATACGCTACCGTTATTCTTTCAAACGTTACACTACAAACAAGAAAGAAAATCCCATTTGGATAATATAACAACGTTTCTCAAACTGTGGGGCCCGCCCCCTTAGGGGGCGTGATAACTCTACGAGGGGGGCACGAGCATATTGAAAAGTCGTAAGCAAAAGATTTAAAAAAATTATTAATTTGCTGAAAGTAAACAAAAAAAAAACATTCTGAATTAATAAAAAAATAAAATAAATATTTGCACTGATATAATACACCTATAAATGTATCAGTACTGCACAATGTATTTTATAATTAGATTAATACTAAGAACAAGTTTAATAATTACAAGTTACCCCATGGGCTTGTCATATATAAAATTATATGCAAAAGTTACAAGTATTTAATTTGTTGTACTTTTTATAATTAATCTCTTAACTGCTGGTTAAAATTTGTGATATCCCCACCGTTGGGGGCATCCTCTCTCCACCATCCACGCGACCTACGTCTGAAGGAATGAAAGATGAACTACTAAACTCAGCCATAATAAAATCAGTTTATTTTATGATCTTAATTTATATACAATACAACAACACTAGAATAGGATATTTATGATCAGGAGTGAAACGACGCAAACCGTAATACTGATAAATAGCGCAATTAACCACTGAATCTATCTTTATAAATTATTTTCTTAACTTAATAACATCCGTTCTATTCTTAAAGCTTAAGCGTACAAGCTTACCGTTATTTCCTTGGCGAACAGCTACGGTCCTTAAATCATCAATTTTATCCTTCCACCTGACTTGCTCTTGCTAAGCCAATACTCTTCTGGTCTCGGACCCTCTTTTGCTTATCTGCACTGGTACTATTAGATCGATTCACAGAACTCCTAGCATGCACTAACTCTCTTCCCTAGAACTTTAACTCACTTCACTTAGCGCTCTGCGCTTCACTTAGCTTCACCTAGCGCTTCTCGCGAATACTAACGTTCCAATATATGCGATTCCTAATCTGCATAACCACGCTTTCCTCTTGGGTTGGCTGGAAAGAATTGCTATTCTGGCCCTAAAGAAATCCCAAGAGGATTAATAGAAGTAATTCTGATAAAGCCCCGTCACAAAGTTGCGCGGTTTGCACCCGAATGACACCATTTTCCACGTAAACACGCTATGTTATGTATTGGAAGGGGGAGGAAAAGAATAAATAAGCAAATCTTTCGCAAACTCTGACAAACTCCTTTTATTGGATTCCAAAGCCTTCGGAATAATTTTATGGAGAGCAGTGCACAGAAACGATCGTGCTTCGGAACGACTTATATATACTCTCAGGAAAATTAACGTTTTGGCTGAGCGAGACGTATACATTAGCCAGTGACACTTAAGAGGTTAAAATCGTATTGTAGCTTTAGCGTCAAAGTATAGTGTTATTGAATTCAAAACATTATTATTGTAGGGAAGGGGGGAGTGCGATGAAAATTCTGATTGATTATTGGGTCGCAATTATTGAAAGGTTAATAAGTACTGCATTATAAGGTATATATTTAAAAATAGGACTTTGTTAATTTGATATCCCGAAATTCTTTGCTATTCTTTCTTTAACATCATGGAAGTACATTAGTTTTTAGGAGGCAATTTTGTAAAATTTATATCCCAGTCTTTAGTTCTCAAATATGCACGTTGTATTGATAAGAACCTAAGCAACAATATTAATTCTAAGCATACAACCAGGGCATTACAAGACAGGGCTTTTTTATCCATCAGTTGAATGAAAAGCCAACTTTAATGTTTATGCAGATATCAAGCATATGTTTCAGAGATGAAACGAGGCCATGTAAAATGAGGGAAGTTTTGGAGCGAAGTACAGAGAAGTTTCAGAAGGAATAAAAGCGCCTTTTCAACCATTTGCTGAAAGTAAAAGAGAGATCGTTCGTTCTATATGACTACATGAAACTATCAGAAAGTCATCACAAGTGTTATTCAAAATTGTGGAACTGACAAAAGAGTATCACAAGCTTCGAAAACTCTCCAAAGGGCAAGGACAGCGGCAAGAAAAGTCGTGGTATTTGGCTGAGTAAAATAACAAGTGATGACCAATATAACGCCGGGCAGACGAAAAGATATCAAAACTATGCCAAGTCATGGAGTCCAATTTAATAACAGATATTAAAAGTATTTAATATAAACAATACCATAAGAGCTTTTGAATAATTAATATAAAAAAAATTATTTACGTTGAGAGGTTCACTTAATCAAATTCTTATGAAATAAATACCATATCAAAGATTTTTTTTATTTAGCTTACGAACCCTTAACTGAAGTCTTCTAAAAGCTCGACTTGGATCCCTTTTCTGGTGTCGTCCAGTAATTTTTACTCAGGAATCCTCCCCATTGAGCTTTTCTTTATTTACCTAAGTTTTAAATCAATAATTTTCTATGTTACATTCTCACTCCTCTAATTGCATTCTTATATCTTTGCCTTCTATTACCTATACTTCGACTTATATAGAAATGATCATTTACCTGCATCACGACACCCTCGATGTTATTTGATTTTGAGTTTTTAGTAACGGACTTTGAAGTTGCACGAGGTCTATAAGGGACAGATCTCAAGATCTTGAACCTTGGTCATGTGTCGAGGATGCCATTTGACCAGACACTTCGTCCACCCAAACCTCTTCCACAACGCCAACTTGAGCACCTTAAGCCTCGGCAGATTTAACGTACATCAGCCTTTCTTTTCCGATAAGTCTTCAGGGACACCAAGACTCGAATCTAGAACACGAATGTGCTGGCCACGAAAACACGACCATGGTCACTCATCCAAAAGTGGTTACATCATACTCCTTTACAAAGAGGGGGGTTATCATAAATAAAAGGCCATTAAATAGACACAGGGGTTAACGAAAATGCGCTTGAGAGTACACAAAAAATACAGTAAGCAACATTTCTCATACCCTATGCATGGCAACCAGATGACTAGTGTCCCAGTTTACTATAGCCAGACGTCTTCAAAAAGATAGCCTTCTAACCTGTCGTACTGAATGATGCATACCATTGGAATTATTGTGTACAGTAGAAGTATAGAACCAGTAAAGGGATTTAATTTCGCATGTTCTACCGTATAGGAGATTTTAATTAACAAACACGGTTCATTATAGATTTCACAACTATCCCAATTATTTAACAAAACTGTCTTATCAGTATAAGTCAAAGTTTTTCATCTGAAACGTGCTGTAGAAGAAAAGTGACATTTTTAAAAATCTCACTCAACACATGGCAGATTTTAAATTAGTTTCAGATTAAATTCTTTCTTGAATTCCTGATTATTTATAAATTACTTTTTATGCACCAATGCCTTGATTTAAAAAATAATATTGTGAATTTTGTACTAGAGCTAAGTAAATCCTAAAAAGTAAAAGAAATTTATCACTGTTATAACATTTTTGATAATTAGGTTGATTGTTGGTGAAAGCTGACAACTGAAAAATAGTCAAATAGAATTTATTGAATGCTGAAACAACATTCTCTTGATGACTTATAAAAAATAAATAACTGTTCTATAATATTTATTAAAACAAGTTACTAACATTTTATTATAATAAATAATGGTTTTTGTTAGTCATTTTAATTAGGATAGTTATGTTAAAATTTCTTAATAATTACAAGTTTCAAGAAGTAGGATATCAAAACCCTGATTTAATTGACAGCATTATTTGAATTTTTTGAGAATTTTATAGCTGAATATATAAAATAAACTTTAACCAATAAATGTTTTATTAGAAAAATCATTTTATTTGAATTTGATGGTTTTTCCCCATACACTAATTTCAAATGTCTTTTATACTATTTTACATTTCTAAATTCTTTGAGAAATAAATAAGAATATTTCTTTCAACCCTCACATATGCTTTTAATATACTCTGCAGATTATAATGAAAAGAATCAATCTGTTTTCATACGTTTCTTCAGTAGTAAAAATAAAATAATTTTTACGCATTATAATCCAACTATATGTTGCTATGTACACAAACTTCAATTTTGAAATAGATTATTAGTTTCATCAGGAAAATATTTCGTGACATATTACTATTTCAGCTTAATTGAGCGTTGCAACTGATTGTTTGCGCGGGTTTTCTCTTTTTCTTCCTTTTTCGAGTTACCTTTGATATTGTTAATATATTTCCAGAAACCTAAATTAGTCCTTTTATTGTAAAATCTGTGTATAATGTAGGTGGAAATATTAGCATAAAATATAAGCAAAACGTTAAAGTTTTTCAAATTTAATTTTGATTTCTATTCACAATGACAATGGTTCACTTTTGTATCTTTTGTGTACTTACTATTTAGAACCCACACAGAGTACCTTATTCTTGATTATTTATTCCTTACGATAATTCATAAAAAAGAATTTTCTATTTTAAATTTTAGGGAAATTGATTCGAAACATAAATGTACTGTTTAGCCACGTTGACTGTTGTGCCATAGGGCCTGGGTACGAATACCAGAAAAAACATGGATGTTTTTTAAATGTATAGTGGGATTTTCTAAATAGCCGTAGAGCCGCATGTCCTTTCGTGAGGTTTTGGGGGGAAGAGCGGTGGGAGGTCTCTGACCATCCCTAGGGCGTTCTTCCTCAAAATTAGGGTGGAACAGAACCAAAAAGTACAGTAGAACCTGTTTTTGTGCGATCCTTTTTTTGTGAGTTTTTTTCTATGCGATCTTCTTTTAAGCGGTATATGAATTTCAACGGCTTTGGAGCCACTGTAATGCTTTCTATCAATGTTCCAGTGGCGTAATAGAGAATATTAGGCCCCTCATCTACAGAAAAAGTCAGGTTTTGCCTTTAATGTTTTATAAATTAGGTAAATACGTACAAGGCGTCAGTCATGCCTTGGGACCCCTACAGTTCCGGGATTGCGGGGGTGCACGTTACACCACTGCAATGTACATATATATACACTTCAAAACTCTCTTGATTTGTCATAAACAGTATCCCGACAATGCACGTTCGTTTGCTTTATCTCAACTCGCCAACAGCCCGCGCTTGATTAAATGAGTGAGTGAATATTAACGTCGCACTGTTCAGATACACGAGGGCTTTTGGTGACGGACCTCGTAATTTTGAACCATGTTTAAGTGACGAGAACGACATCTGAACCGGCACCCCCTCTCCTAACTACCACACCACACCAACGGGAGGACATTTGAGCTCTAGACAGATTTAACGTGCATCGCTTCCCTGCACGGCGGGTCTTTAGTGGTACTGGGCTCGAACTCATGACATGCCTGCCATGATCAGATACTTTGACCGCTAGGCTACCGCAGACCCCCCAACGCCATTGATTGAAGACGAAACCTTCAATGACTGTGGCATTGTCAATAATTCAATAGATTATGTAGACGGACAAGAAGACCCGAATTCTTTAAGAGTGGATAAAATAGATGCCGGGATACAACTTTCCAACAAATTGGGAAGGCATTTTCTTAAAATAGATACCAATTCCGAAAGGAGTATGAAATTTCAAAAAGAGCTTTGATCACAACATATCTGGTTATCGTGACATTTACAAGCAACTGACCAACCGACCTTCGTCGCAAAAACTGACCTCTTACTTTTATGGTGCTGAAAAAATAAATCAATCGTAATTAAATCTTCAGGTAACGAAAGCGATTTTAAACTAATTCATCACAAGAAGATGAGCGCTTTGGATTACGATGTGTAACAGTGAATAATGTATGTGCATTTCGAAAACTTCTCCATGTATACAATGCGAAACTTTAAATGTTTCTAAAATGTTTCCATGTGTAACTTAATTACATAATTTGTCATATGAAAGTACTTTCTCATAAATTTCGAAAATGATTGGCGTATATTCTAAGTGCGACTTTTGGTATATATATGCACACGCGCGGTCCCTTTCTACCGCATAAAAATATTTTAGTATTTCGACGAATTTGTTTGTTATATGTAAGAATTTATGAAATTTCGAATATTTTTGTGTGGTTATTTTTATGCGGTCCCTATTTACCGAACAAAAACAGGTTCTACTGTACTGTCACTTGCATCAAAGCTGCAGATAACGACAGGCATATGTCTAGCCCTTTGCCACAATAATTCCGTGGGCCCCTACCTGACGTCGCCAGACAGTTGCTTTAGTAACAACAAAAACATGTACTTTGAAACTTTATTAAACTTGATCCAGCAATTAACATATTTTCCATTTTGAGAAACTTGTAAGAGCCTAGTATTAAAATCCGGAATACAAGGCAATAAAAAGTTCAGCAAATATTCACACAATGTAGTGTATCTAAAGATTGTGAAAAATACCATAGCTTCTCTCACTCAAAAATCTCACTCTCTTTTTTTATTTAAATAACTTAATAAAAGTAGTAAAATATTGTCAATAAAAATAAAACCTAGTGTGTTATAAATTTCTAATTCAAAAGAGTGCGTCTTAAATCTTGAAAATGAAACTATGGTTTTAGAACCTTTTATGTGTCAAAAGTGTGCGCATGCTGCATTTTCAAAAAGAATCTCTTTCAGAAGCAACGGAGTTAAAACTTTTTTTTGAACACATTGTTCCTCAAAAGGAATTTAATGTTCATAAAATAAATCTTTTGAAGTTGACAGATTTGTTGAAAAAAACATTGAATATAACTGAATTAACTACTCGTAAGTTTTTTAAAACGCTTAGAACTGTGTTTAGTTAAGAGGAAAAAATTCCGAGTTAATCAGCAAATATAAGCGAAAATTTATAAAGCGTAAGGTTTTGCCATTCATAAAAAAATTTCTTTGAGCTTCATTATTAATTTTTTTCTAAGATTTAAAAGCTATAAATGAAGGAAGTAGGTAACAATTCTATTACATATATGTGGAATAGAAAATACATTCCTTTTAAATTAGCATTTTACAATCATAACCAATATTTTTTAAAAATTGCCACTAAGCGATTATCATGAAGAGGCAAAAGTATTAAAATTTCAATAAATTCAGTAGGGTTGTAATTGTAAGGAAAATGTCCTTATTATAAATCAGGTTTTTCCCGTAAAATTAAAATTAAGGTATCCGACTACGTTCGGAACCGTGATTTTAAAAAAGCGCATAAATGGGTAATTTTCATGATATTTAGTGTCACTTAGATTAGAATACATGTATGAAATTGTTTTAAGGACGTTTTGACAAAAAAAAATTTTAATACAATATTTCGGCAAAAAATTAACTTAGAATGACCTTTTTCAAAATGTTCTCCTTTTGTGAAAAATGCTTTTATTAGAATAATATGTTGCATGTATATAGCTCAGACCTCTGTACAGAGGCTTAACTAAGAATTTTGAAAAATTGGCATTATTTTCAGAGTTACAACCCATTGAAATAATTATCGGCGTTCTTTTTCTTAAAATTTCTCCCCTCTGTTGTTGTAAAACATGGATAAACCCACTTCTATGTTATATATTTCAAAAATTCTAGTTCAGTCTCTGTATAGGTGTCTGAGCTATAAACAGGCGAAATATTATTATAATAGAAGCATTTTTCACAAAAGGAGAATATTTTTAAAATGGGTCCTTCTATGTTTATTTTTTGTCAAAATAGTGTACTTAAATATTTTTTTACTGTAATACTATTCTTAAAACATTTTTATATACATTTTCTAATCTAAGTGCCACTAAATATCATAAATATTATCCATTTATACACTTTTGAAAAATCACGGTTCCGAATGTAGTCGGATACCTTAAATTTATCTGGGGAAAACAATTTAAAAAAAAAATTATTAATTAAATGTTTGCATTTATAAAAAATGCATGCATTTGTTACATTTTAGTGTGTGGGGGGGATTTCTATATTATATTAACTTAATGTTGACGTTATTTTTTTGTTCTTTTCCAGCTTAGATAGTTTGTATTATTCAGTTAGTTGATAGAATGCATAGTTTGGGAAACATACAATTCTCAGTAACATTTCATTTCGTTTCGTTTTTCTTACGAACGTTAATTTATGTTTTCCTACCGAAAATTCTCATTGGAAATTTATTGTTTCCTTTTGATCACCCGACGTGTTTTTCTTTTAAGCACCATGAAGTTCTTTTACCTGTTCAATAAATATAAATGTATTATAAATAAATAGAAATCCAATTCATAAAGCGCTTTAAAAAAGATTGCACAATATGCAGTTTCTATTTTAATAGCTTTCTGAATTGTAGTCGCGTAGTAATTTTATGCATCAGCAAAATCATTAACTTTGTTGTAGAAGTCTAAAGCAAACATATTATTGGAAAAGCAATCATTTTTTTTCAATTTGAAAGCATCTTTTTAATATTTATAAAAGCTTCAAAAAGACTATAATACTACTTCTTAATACATTATGAATCTTGTTAAAATAATTTCTGCTTTTGAATATGTTCATGATAATTTTACATTCTCTTAAAAAAATTCTAGCCTAACAACAATGTTCACTATTTATATTTTTAAAACGTTGCCATAGTGATAACAAAGATGGCATATAATCAATACTTAATAAAGCAATTGAAAATTCAAGGCCTTAAAGCAAAGCCGTTAACTTACGGTGCTTGTGCTATTATGTTTTTCGTAGAAACTGATAACGCCTTGAGTGACATCACAAAAGAAACATTTTAGATTACTTGTGAAATGTAAAGAAAAGTAACTAAAATATTTTTAGACTATTCATAAGATGCATTAAAAGGTATTATTTTGAAAATCAATTCATCAAACAGTTTTAGGAACGCTGTCATCAAAATAACTTTTCTAAAAAGGTATTTCTTCATGTCAGTCAGGTTGACAAATAATTGTTGCAGGACTCAAATTTCAAAAGATTGATGAGAATATTCCAAGTTAGGAGAACAATACTACTACATTTTTTCAATTATTTTCTTAGTTGTTTATTCGAAGAAATAATGTATTGGTGTAGAATATGTATTCTTAATTTTTGCATTTTTGTAACATACATTTTATCTATCCTTTCAAATATTGTATGCAGTTATTTTGAAATAAAATTTTTTGAAAAAATAAAAGTTTTTTTTTTTTGTACAAATGTTAAAAAAAAGGGTAGTATAGTGTAATTTTTGTAAGCTCCAATGTAAAGTTTCTGATTTTGGCAAAATTATTCGAGTATAATTGGCACTAAGTTCATTATATATTTCAAAAGAAAATGGGGTTTTTTACTTGGCTACTAAAATGGCCACCAAAAAAACTTTTGTTCTTTGTCAGTATACCATAAAAGTTTAACCATTTTTTTTCTGTTTTTTCTAGCAATTAATTATCGTTTTGTATAATAAAAATTATCAATAAAGTTTTTAAGAAAATCTTTCAAATCTACCCTTTACAGCAAGTTAAAAGATATTTAAAGAGCTCAAATTTAACTAAATTAAAACATTTGGAATTGTTACTTTAGAGGCATGTAAATATGGAATTAAATTACATTATCAACATACACGTAAGAATTTCAATAAATTACGCTCAGTTTTATTAATTTTTCATAATAATTTATATTTTGAAATAAAAGAGTGTCAAGTCAAGGAACATAAAATCACATCCAAAATATTTAAGCCATTGTAAGAATCAATTTATAGGATTTACAAAGCAAAAAAATAGATTTTGTAATTTAAAAATGTATAAATATCAAAAGCATTTTCAAAAAATACACATCGAATTTTCATCACTTCTTACTTCGTCAGTGGTTTACATACAAATATTTAATCACTCCATTAATTTATAAACTGAATGCATCATTAAAACAGTATAGAAAAACATAAGCCATGACAACCCATTGTTACACACATAGCCAGAATACTTCATTAAATATTTAAATTTGAAACTGCAAACTCCTGTAATTGAGTAACCTGTAATATCTATATGCGAGTTTATCATTACATAGCAATTATTATATTTTAAAAAGAACATATTGAGCTTACTTACTGTCATCGGAGGGACATTCCTATGCATAGACGAGGCAGAAAGAGCCAGAGTGACACTGCAAGTTGATGGATTCACCATAATTTAACGCTCATAGACATCTCTAGTGATATCGATAAGTCGTAATTCCTTGCTAATTCAAATATAAATGTTTTAATTTTTCTGTGAATAAATACTTGATCACGTATCAGCATTTTTATACCACTCTCACATTCTCTTCGAGAGGAAGAAATGGAGTATTTCTAGAGTGTAATTGATTCGAATTCGCAAGTTCTTCTTTTAAAAATAATTCGATGCAATCTTCGTTTAATGGAATCTTTTCATAAAAATTACTCAATAACTGGAATGAGCCATTCCATTTCACTGAAATCTTTCCAATTCACATGCATCTTTTATTCGAAAAAGTTATTTTGAAGCAATTTTTTCTCTTTTGAATAGAATAAAGACAAGCGATGCAAAAAATATTTTTCCTGCTTCTATTCTACAAAATGACTTATATAAATTCTTGAAACTATTTTGAATACCAAAAATTTTAAGCAGGATAGTTATCCACTTCTAGAGAACGAAACAAGCAAAAATTCAACAGAAGGAAACTCAACGAAAAGAGAATCAACATCCGTCGAATATTCGAAAATGTTAGTCAAGAAGGATTCGCAATGCTTAGAGTTTGAATACGTTCTCGAAATGAAAACATGTACAACAAGCAACCAGACTCCCCTTTTTCGTACCCCTTTTTTTCTTTCAAAAGAGTAAAAAACAAGAAATGTTCTGAAGATAGTTCTGAGTCTTGAAAGGATGTTGTGATTTAGGATTCCATCTGTCGACAACTGAAGCCCATATGTTTATTTTAGCAACTCTTTTGAGGCAACACCTTGGAACCATCAAATACTGACGAACTTAAACTCCCTTT
This sequence comes from Trichonephila clavipes, assembly GCA_019973935.1. Taxonomy (NCBI): domain Eukaryota; kingdom Metazoa; phylum Arthropoda; class Arachnida; order Araneae; family Nephilidae; genus Trichonephila; species Trichonephila clavipes. The sequence goes on along the minus strand of BMAU01006214.1, from coordinate 231,533 downwards.
ACAAGTGCGTTCGGCTACGCAACTGTGCACAAAAATTAGATTTTTTCATAATCTACTAAAATCTTGAAGATTTTTTTCTATAATACATTAATATTTTATTTGAATATTTCTATAATCATATTGGTTAACTTTAAAAATAAAACTAAAGATATATGATGTATTAAATCTGTCTTCAAAGATTGTTTTAAAATAGAATATTTCCATTCAGACCCAACAATAATCAAACAATTTCAATTATAATTTTTCTAAAGAATTGCCAACTGATTCATAGAATATTTCGTATATCGATTTTTAATTCAATAAATAATAAAAAAAAATTCTTAGTTTTCCTTCCAAAAAATATTCTTTCAAATTATTGAACCAATAACATAATTGTGGTTACAGTTTTCAAAGATGTTCACTGTTAAGTACAGATTATAATTTTTGTTTTATCATTATTTTTCTGATCATAATGACTGTACACTGCGAAAATTTTTCTATAAAGTATTCTAAGGCAGTGTATAAGTGAGGATTTATGGTGCAAAATACAATTCTGGTTAAGCGCGCGCGCTGTGTCAGTATACGTATAAAACTAAATTTCATTCTAATGATTGCTTCATAATGTTTTTATATTTAGTTTTTAGATTAAATAATTTCCATTTGTCATGAAAGCGGATAGTTTTATAATGTGAGAGGACATTTTAAATAATTAATATTCCATATTACGGGACAATGCAATTTTTTATGCATATTAAGCGCATATGTAGTTTAAAACACCTTATATTATTCAGATACGAATTTTTTAAAAAATCGTCTTCAGGTTTATTGTATTAGCTGATTAAATTGTGCTCCTTATTGTAACATCTGAATGGTTTAGTCGGTTTAATATTTATTTGCACTCTTAATTAATAAAATTTATTTTATTCAAAAGTTTTTGAACGCTAGGCACTTAGTATAACATTTTATTCGAATTTTAACTTGAAATATTTTGAAATTTTAAATATACGTGGCGCCATCTCGTGAATAAACAAAAATTAAATTTTCGATTAAGTATTGAATTACGTATAACTATTACAGTTGAACCCGTTACTTCAAACCACAATCAAATGAAAAGATGACACTAAAACTTGTTCCTCGTAAAATTTTTGCACTGCTTCAGTTTTCAGGTCAGAAGATTTTAAAATACCATATATATAGCTTTCCTTTTCCGGTTTTTTTTAAAAGTTCAATTATGTCTCCAACACAAAGGGAAAATATGTTTTAAAATTTCGATTCTTATCAAGTCCTTGTTTATCAGACAACAAACAGATCCAAACCGAGACAGAAGACTGTAGAAAACTTAATTAACATAATCTAGTCTCAGAATTTAGTTAAATTTTTCTGTATGTACAAGAGGTGAAAATAAGAGAGTGATACTAAATTATTATAGTTTAATATTTTCTTCTATGTGGTCAGTTTGCCTCTCATTTGTTAGATTTAAAGCCACAGAAAACAGTACATATTATAAATAATTACCTAATATACTGATTCCAATTTACATTGTATCAATAATCGTGAAAAGAATTATGTAAAATTTTATTCAGTCATAATCTCTCTGCATACAAAAAGAGTTTTTCGTGATGATATAAAAATATATATATTTATTTATCTCACACGAGAATAATAATAACACACACACACACAAGTAATATAAAAAAAAATTTAAGTCAATTCCTACTTAGATCAACAAAGAAAAATATTTTAGCTACTTTTTATTAAATAGTTACCATTAATATAAATATGTACATACATATGTGACAGAATCACAGTATTAAAGGGTAATTAATTGTTATTATCATTAAAGTATCGTATTGTCATCCAAAACAATCGTGTATACAAAATTTCAGTTCAACTGAATGCTTTAAAACGTGAGAAAAAATCTTTTTCAAGTTTCGACACAAGTCGCCAACGTAGCTGTATTTGTAATTCTTTGAATAATTAGTTTTAATCAATTAATGTGTATTAATTAAATTATTGTATTATCGTCCAAAATAATCATGTATGTAAAATTTCAGCTCAATGGAGCGCTTTAAAATGTATTTCATTAAAGAGTGAAAATTCAACCAACATAAATAAATAGAGATCGTGACCTAATAGTAGGAATTGAAAAATAGTTATTTAAGCTTTTTTAAATGAATAAAAATGAGCACGCGGGAGTGTGTTCCTATTTTGAAACCATTTCACTGGTTAAAGTATGAATAATTATAACAAAAAATATTTTAAGAGGAAAGGAAAAGATCACATATTGAGAACTTTATTTGAAAGAAAAATTATACAATACTAGGGGAGTGTAACCCCCACCCCCTCCCGTAAGCCTAACGGTGGACCAACCTCTATTGTACAAATTATAGACTTGTTCAAACTCATGCCTAAAATTTGTAACCGTAATATTGAACTGGACTTGCTGCCTTTTTCATTATTTCTACTATTAACTCATACTCTGTATATATTTATTTATTTGTTTGTTTATTTATATAATTATCTTGGTGGAATGTTCAATCGTTAATGAAATACATTTTAAAGCGTTCAATTGAAATGAAATTTAATATAGATGATTATTTTGGATGGCAATACAATAATTTAATTATAATTAATAAAAATGAATTGATTAAAACTAATTATTTAAAGAATTACAAATACAGCCACGTTGGCGACTTGTGTCGAAACTTGAAAATGTTTTTTTTTCTCACGTTTTAAAGCATTCAGTTGAACTGAAATTTTGTATACACGATTGTTTTGGATGACAATACGATACTTTAATGATAATAACAATTAATTACCCTTAAATACTGTGATTCTGTCATATGTATGTACATATTTATATTAATGGTAACTATTTAATAAAAAAGTAGCTAAAATAAAAAAAAAATTGTTGATCTAAGTAGGAATTGTCTTAAAATTTTTTTTTTACATTACTTTATATATATTATTATTATTATTCTCGTGAGATAAATAAATATATTTTTATATCATCACGAAAAACTCTTTTTGTATGCAGAGAGATTATGACTGAATAAAATTTTACATAATTCTTTTCACGATTATTGATACAATGTAAATTGGAATCAGTATATTAGGTAATTATTTATAATATGTACTGTTTTCTGTGGCTTTAAATCTAACATATGAGAGGCAAACTGACCATAGAAGAAAATATTAAACTATAATAATTTAGTATCACTCTTTTATTTTCCCTTCTTGTACTTACAGAAAAATTTAACTAAATTCTGAGACTAGATTATATTAATTAAGTTTTCTACAGTCTTCTGTCTCGGTTTGGATCTGTTTGTTGTCTGATAAACAAGGACTTGATAAGAATCAAAATTTTAAAACATATTTTCCCTTTGTGTTCGAGACATAATTGAACTTTTAAAAAAAAACGGAAAAGGAAAGCTATATGGTATTTTAAAATCTTCTGACCTGAAAACTGAAGCAGTGCAAAAATTTTACGAGGTACAAGTTTTAGTGTCATCTTTTCACCTTTGGGCAATTTGTGTCAAAACTTGAAAAGGTTTTTTTTTCTTCTCACGTTTTAAAGCATTCAGTTGAACTGAAATTTTATGCACACGATTGTTTTGGATGACAATACCATACTTCAATGGAAAATTAATAAAAATTAATTACCACTTAATGTTGTGACTCTGTCCTATGTAAATGCATATTTATATTAATTGTAACTATTTAACAAAAAGTAGCTAAATAAAGTATTTCTTTGCTGATCTAATTTGAATTGACTTAAATTTTTTCTTCCATATTACTTGTTTGTATGAAAATTGAATTTCGCGTATTTATTTATACGAATTATTATCTGTACTGAAATGGATAAGAAAAGGTTTACTAAACAATGATTAAAACTACTCATATCGCGAAAGGATTTGATTTTGATTTACATCGCTCTTTTCAGTCACACGAGGACTATCGGCGAAGGGACCTTATAGTCCAAAAACGAGGATGACACTAGAACTGAAACTCTCTTCTTTTAGTTTCCCCACCGCAACCAAGGGATTAATTTGAGCCTCCACAGATTTAACGTGTATCAGCTGCTTCTCTACACGGGGGTTTTTCCACGGGGGAGACCAGGGCTCGAAATCGATTCCGGCCATGAGTTCGTGATCGTCACCACCTGGCTACTGTGCGGCCACTATATTGTTTCAGTTAAGACATATAACAAAGTTTTCTTCAGTAAAAAATTGTCTTCAAAACAGATTACAATGCTCACTTCGTAATTTTCCAAAATACATACAGCTGCCTGCTTTTTGTAATGAGATTCGAAACTGCAAATAAACATCTTAATCCATCGGTTTCAGCACAAATTTTGTATTAGAAAAAAATAAATAAATAAAGTTAAATGCATTTTTTAAAATATTTTTAAACAGTGGAGAAGTGGAAATATTGTTTAAATCAAAAATACAAAAGAAAGAAAGCGAAATAGTGGAGAAGGAATTTTGAAGATATACGAAGGTACTTTACCGACTGCCCTAAAATTCTTAGTTCGTATTTATTTTAATTCTTTCTTGAAATTCTGATTGCGTATGAATTACTATAATGCATCAATGAATTGTTAAGAAACATACTCAATTTGCGTGATTTTTACCTTAACATACTAGAAATAAGAAAAATTCATCAGTGTTGAGACATAAGTTAGGAAATTACGTTCATTATTGGTGAAAACAAGCATTTGAAAATAAATCAAGAATAAATTGATAGAAAAAAAACAATACCTCACTGGTAGTTAAAAATAAAAGCGTTTCAAGTACTGCAAGTGAGTGAATATGAAAGTCGCAATGTTAAGCTAGAAGGCTTTTGGCGACGGACCTCGTAATTTTGAACCATGACGAGGACGTCGTCTGAGTTGGCCCCTCCCTCTTCTAATTACTACACCACACCAATGAAAGAACGTTTGAGCTCTCGACAGATTTAACGTGCATCGCCCCCCACTACACGGAGGGTATTCAGCGGTACTAGGCTCGGACTCGGGACTCGCCAGCCACGAGTCTGTTACCTTGACCCCTAAGTCACTGCGGCCACTCCAAATACTGCAAAAATATGCATTTTCTTATTTTACTTTTTGATAATTCTTTGATGGGAAAAAAATGAATTCTTCCAAATTGCACAACACATGTCGTGTTGGAAGCCTTATACTTTATCCCAACCTTATATTTCGCGTGACTTCGATATTTCTAATATTACTGCAAGAAGTTTTCCACTTGATTGGAAAGTTTCGTGTCAGAAACAGATTTTTTTCAATCACGGTAAAATTAGGAAGAAACAGGGCAAAATATAAATACTTTGTGGTGGTACGAAATGCAAAGATGAAATACAGAGAGCGTAGTAGTCGAATTGCGTCATAAAAAATGTATGGTGCTAAGAAACTAAAGAAAAAAAAAGAGTTCTTGATACAATTAATAGATGAAGAAAGCAGATAAAAGTAGAAAATCTGAGATTATCGATTTTTTAGAAATATTTTTACGAGAAGGAAGCAGCTGAATATTTTTGGCGGCCCTTACTTGTGGAAATATAAAATGCTTAACTACCTCCGATTTTTTATTATTAGAAAAATATGCCTTACATTTTTATAAAAAAAAATGAAAAATGTTGATTTTTTTTATTTTTTAAAAATAACCTAATTTATAAAGGTTTAATAAAAATTTAGCTAAAACTATTTTGTTTGGTTTCACTGCATTAAATGGACAAGAATCGTAAAATTTGAAAAATAACATGGAGTTTTGCTAATTGGGTATCAAATTTGAAAAAGTTAATGAAGTTTCTGCTAGATATAAAAATTTCGAGGAAGTCTTAGATGCAATTGGAAATTTGAAAGTAATATCATAGATACATTTCATGCAAAAGACAGAGGATTCAATTTATTCATTCAAAAAGAAAAAAACGTTTTCCTATATGGTCATGATGAGATGCTTGAAAAGGTGAACATAAGGAAAAATCCACGTTTTAAAATTGTTTCTAATACACGGGATACTTAATTTTTCATGCAAATACATGCATAATGGAAATAAATTTGGAATAGCTGTACTCTTAATGGTAAAATTATTGAATAAATTTATGTAAAATATTACGAGTTTGACTTAAGGCAGTTTAGTATTAATCTATTATTGCTGGTTGTTGCCAAGGCAGAGTTGAGAAGAGGAAATATCTTGTTAAATGACAATCTATATTTATTGACGAACACACACTTAAAACAAGCAGCAACACAAAAACATGGCACCAATACGCACGACTTGCAGGGCATTCATAAAAGCATTCCTCTTTCGATCCTGAGATCTCAACCCTTTATAATTTGGGTTAATAGAAAGTTGTTAGAATCATAGGATTTTCGTTAAAGGCTTTATAATTGTAGGTTTAATAATTGGTTATTTAACAATGCAAGTTTTGTATCATCCTGTTTTAAAAATGGTAATGTTTGATTTTTTGGGGACATAATGTTGTGATTATCTCCATAGGGGGTGAACTAAAATTAATTATCACGCGACTATTAGGGTTGAAGACAACTAAGAATTAAAATCCCTCAGATAAAATTTAAGTCAATTATTACATATATTTAAATAAGAATTTCTGTTACAATAGTTTTAAGGTTTATGAAAAATATAAATGCATGACACCGAAAGAAAAATTAGGCCAAGTAAAGAAAAATTCTCATAATCATGAAAACCTTTCATAATTTGCTTAGGAAGCATACGTTTTATTTTTAAACTAATCCAAATCAGTTTATCCAAATTTTCCCATTTCTTCGAAATTTTTACTAAAAACATGTGCAATTGAAGAAAAAATGGAGAAAAAATATCAAAGTAGTTTAATCATAGTTTGAATAAGAGTCTAGACAGTTGCGCAAGAAATAGTATTTAAAAAAGCTTAATTATATTATTATATAATGGTTAAAAAGTTACAACACACTAGTTAATTACCGTTACCGCCATAATAAATAGGCGTAGTCTTCTATGAACCTGCTTACGCAATGTGTAGACTAATGCTAATTTATGGTCACTCTGCATTATCATAAAGCTTGCTCTTAATTTCGTGACCAAGTATCCAAATTAGCATATGACTAACTCTCAGTATTCCTTCAAAGACTCAACTGTATAATACTAAACTCAAGCAATATTCAAAGAATTTGTTGAAATGGAATAGTGATCATTTAAGAATGGAAATGGGGAGATTTTGTACTTGATTTAAAGGAATAAATGTGGAAAATATGGAAGTTTGAATGGGATAGCCACAAATTATTTTCTAACATTTTTGTTCTAATAAATGCCATTATGCCTTTGTAGCAGGCTTACAAAGTTTGCGAATTTGTTGTAGGGAAGAGTTATATGTGAGGTATCCAATGGAATTAAACAGTAATAATGACACTTTGTCTACGTCACCATATTGAAACTTAGGGTGGCATTCGTATTTTTCAAATGTAAGCAATTTTTTTTAAGGATTATTTTTCGTATGGACAATTACTCACAATTTTATTAAAATGAAATCAAACTATTCTTCTGTTGATAAGAAATAGCTGTCTTATTTATTTATCAGTCTCTTCATATAACATTAAAATGAGTGCTGTATAAATTCATTATAGACTTAATGTTGTATTGAGAATTCGTATTACTTGAAAATAAATCGAAGTGATAATAAATATAAGATAATAAACCAAATAAAAATGAAAACTATTCACTTGGGTTAAATTTAGGAAACATCAATAATGTATTTTTTAAAAGTGTTTTACACTATGTTTAAAATTAAGAGAAAAATAAACAGAGTTTGAAATAAGGATCAAAGAAAAGAAAGACAAATAAAAATCCTGAAATTCATGTTTTTTGTTCAAGAAAGGTTTTGCTGATGATTTAATCATAGATGAGGGATTAAGAAAAATAACAATAAAAAAGTAAATTTAATTACGTGCACATGCAAACGCTAATTTAAAAATAAGAACAGTTTATAAAATTTCCTGTGCGATGCAACTTACCTTAAGTTATTAAAACAAATGAAATATATGTAAGTTTAATGTAATATATGTAATTTTAGCACATTTTTAAGAATGATTGAAATAGTAATTATTTTGACAAATTATTTATTAGGTCACATTTTTCGAACCCACATGAAGGCTAATGACAACGAACCGCCTAATTTTCAACCACAGTTAAGAGTTGATGGCAACACTTGAATTATCCTTTCACTCTTTCTCACTACACAAAAGTGAAGCCATTGTGCCACAGGCATATCAACTACTCTTCAACGCGGTAGTTCTTTACTAGCACTTGGAGTAGAACATACAACTCAGCAGAAATAACGCTGGTCACGAACTCGCGACCATGAACATTCGGTCGCGGTCACTTTTCTTTAAAAATATTTACTATTCATCCCCCCCTCCCATAATCACTAAAATTTTAAGACTTTTTTTCTGTACACAAAGATTCGTTGTTGGTTTTTTTAAAATTATATACAATATAATTTAAATCTATTCATTTTTAACTCAAAATAAAGTAGAGTTAACTAATAGTTAAAAATGGATCCCGATCAATATTTAACTTTTATTCATTAAATAAGTATTAGAGATAGTTTCAAAATTATATATCGTCGTGATTTATTTGGCAAGTCAGTTTCTCTTACAAAATTCTGTCTTGTAGAACTTTTATTTATACAGTTAATAACACAATTTTGAAAGAACAACTCCTTAACAAACTTATTTTCGTCTAGACATTCGTAATATAACAGATTTAAACAACATACTTACTCGACACAAATTAAAATTTCGATTGTAAACACATAAACAACATTTTAATTAGAAACTTTGCAATACTTTTTGAACGCAACTTATTATGTGCAGCTCTGATACATACGTATTTAAATAGCGGCAATCGATGTGTCTTATTTTTCTCTAACATAAGTTAATTTCCTCTGTATAAATTTGTCCAAAGTGTCATTAAAAGTACAAAAATAACACTTATCATAAAAGTTTACAAGATAAGTTTTGTTGTAAAAGTTACTACAATAACATAATACAGAGATACTTCAGACATCCGTCTTTTATTTCGTTAAATAAATCCAATTTTTGTGGTTGATAAGTAGTAAAAAAATTGTGTGTCCCTTGTATTCTAGTAAATTATTTAGATCATAGGAAATGAAGGACTTTTTCATAATTTTGAAATATAATTAAAATATCAATTCAACATTTTTTTTAAGTGGATTGTAGTTGATCTAGATTTGGGAGCTTAAATTTTAAAGATTATATCTGCTGAGAAACTTCTCCTTATTGCTTTTTTAGGAATTCACAGTGCGTGAATGAGTGTTATTAACGTCACACTATTTAAGGCACCGTGAGACCTATTAGCAACGGACCTCGTAATTTTGAACCGTGGTCAAGCAAGTGACGAGCACGACACCTGAATTGGCACATCACTCTCCCGACATCCCCACCAGAGCAATGGCAGATTTAACGTGCATCATCCCCTCTACACTGCGGGTCTTCAGTGGTACTAGAACTTGAACCCTCTCAACTCGACAACGCCAGCAATAAGTTTGTGACCGTGACCATGACCAGGAATTCACAGGGCATGATGTGCGTCAATCTTTTTCATGATCGTCGTACAATTAATGCAATATACTACTGTAGGAAAGATGAAAGCATCATTTTTTTCCATAAAGGACTTTTCAATGCTACCCATAATGTTCTTCCGGATAATGTAAGAATTTGCACTTGTTATTGTAGCATAAAAAATTCACTGGAATACCCTCCTTAGACTTAACATCTTTGTATTATCATTTGTTTAGAACTTCTCAAAGAAGCATAAAGAGTTAGAAATTTATCGAACAAGCTTTTATTGCTCTTAATTTATAAGATGCTTTGAATTTTATTTATTACCTCGGCTCCCTTACTGCACTCAAGATTTTCTAGACAGTCGTCTAACTCTTAAAGCGCATCCGTGGGTACTAAATAAACTTTAGACCTTACTATTTATTCTTTGGGGCGTTACATCTTAATCACTTAGCGATTCATTTTCATGAGTTACTATAATGCCTTCTCGATTGTTTTATTATATATTATTTTCTTTACATAAAAAACCCATTAAAAATTGCTGCTGAAAGTGTATAAAATAATCACGAAAGATAACAGAAGAAATATTTTCACAAAAAATGTACAAAAATGGGTTGCAGTTATTTAAATTAGGTTTAGTATGATTTTGTCAATCACGAGCTGAAAATTCTTTCAATGTGAAAGCGTAATAATTGTTGGCACTGAAAAATATTGACCACGCGTATTACAAAACTGGTTAATTTAAAATTTATCAAATGAAAGATTTTACAACGGTGTAACGTTTTTCCACTGATCTTTGCATTTAAAAATGGATCAGAATGGATTTTTCTTTTTTTTTCTACAAGAATTAATCAATGCTTAAATTTTATTAAAAAAAGGTGACTATAATACATAGTAGGATCATGATTTTATCAAATTCAATTTTATAAAATTTAAAAAATATATATACTAAGCAGCGTACACTAACCAGCACAGTAAACGTAATTCCATATTTTGATTAGTTTTTTTCATCCCATGGGTAACTAGTCGCGCTCACAAAAGTTTTTCTGTACATTATTTCTAATCTTTGTAGCTCCCTAATTTAACGAATAGACCAAAAAGACACACCCTTTTGCTTCATAATCTCAACATGAAATGATATTTTTTTTTAAACTATTTTTTTCCCAGTATATTAACAAAAATGTATTTTTATACGCCATAAACAGACGTCTATTTGTTTGTATTTCATTAAAACCATACTTTTCTTGAATTTCAATGGTATTCTACTGAAATATATATATTATAAATATACTACGAGGAAAAGGTGTGGTCCTTTTTCCGGAGAACTGTAACACATTAAATAAAAATGAGATTGTTATATGACATAAGAGAGTAATTCAGGTGATAAGCTAAGGGAACTGTAAATGCCGCAGTTTCTACAAAAAAGAGCTATCAAACTCGTAGTCCCAAAGGAAATTCATTTTGTCAATTTTTTGCAGAGAAACAAACGTATAATGTATTACAATATATTTAGTTATCATTTTTAAAGCCTTTACTTTAAAATATGTTAAAAAAAACTGATAAAATGATAAAAAAAACCGCTTAAATTTTCGAATAATGTAGACAAGATGTTCTATGCAATGCAATTGTTAAGAAAATAAACTAAAAGGTGAAATATATAAAAAAAACAAGCAAGTACTGGCAAGCTAATTTCACCTTTTTATTTCATACTCAATTATTTCATACCTTTTTGTGCAAAAGATCATAAAAAAAATTAGAATATAATACACAGTTCCTTTTAATAATTTGGAAAAAAAAATAATTATACATTATTCACTATAATTTCACATTTATTATTAATACATGATAAATACCTAGAAATATTCCAAAATTAAATGATTTATTAACTCAATATAATAAAAAAAATTGAAGTATTTAAATTTATACTGATATCTGAATAATATCCAATAGTATATTGGATCTTATGGAGACACCAATGAAAATTTAAATACCTCAATGGCTATGACAATATTGTTCGAATATGTATATGTATTTGATTATCGAAAAGCGATTTAAATAAGCCATAAAATTTGTTTAAAAATAGATAAATTCACAAGAGTATTTTGTATCAAACAAATTGAAGTTAACTATTACGAATGCAGAATATGATTCTGGAAGCAGTAGCCGATCTTATAAACACACATTATCATAGCCATGAGATTGACAAGATACAGGCAAGTGGGTATAAACAAAGTTGTGCTTGATAACTTCATAATCACGTGGAAGTTTTTTTTAAAAGGAATTTCTCTGTTTTTACAATTATTTCATTTTTAATACATTCTGTCATCTAACATGGGTGTTGCACTAGCGGGACTAAATTATTATTATTATTGAAAATATTTCAAATATGATTTTGAAGTTCAATGATTTTTCAAAATCATATAATGTTTGTATGTATTATGTGGTTTCTTCTTTATAATTTTTTTATTGAAGACAGATCAAATAATTCCCTTACACCACAAGTATTACACGGGGCTTACAGAAGCAAATAAAACAAACAAAATAAGATAGATAAAATAAAAAGTAACTAACGAACAAAAAGTTAAGAAGTAACAAATAAGTTACAAAGACAAAAATAAAAAAAAATAATTATTATTTCCTTATTATTGCTATTAATTTTTATACGAACAAAAAATAACAAGCTAATTTTCTCTTTAAAAATCTCTTAAAATAACAAACACTAACCATTTATTTATATTTAATAAATGTCACTTAATATTTCCTGTTCCTAAATATTATCACCATCAAACCCATACACAAGAAATTACTAAATCTATAAGTTAACTCGACTTCTTTTCCGTAGAAATTATAATTACAATTTGTGATGGTTTTTAATTGTTTGAAAATATATTTAATGTATTAAAATGGACATTTTTATACATAAAAAATGTATATATTAAAGATTTTGATTAACTTTCTTTTATTAAAAGATGTATCAATTATTAAGGGAATGAACATTGATTTATTAATTTAAGAAAAACTTAATCTAAAAAAAAGGGAGGGGGGGGATACATGGAAATATATTTCGTTTTCTTAAATGTTCTTCGCAAGTATAAATATATCACTATAAACAAACATAAAGTACCACAGAACGCTAGAATTTTCTCGAGCGAGTCCTGTGACAACTACGCATAAACAAGATTTTAGAAACTTGTAGCATATCTAACATGACAAACACCAGTTCCAAGCAGGCAGATAAGAAATGTGTGTGAAAAGGGACATGTTTAAACTCTCCTTCGTAAATTTTCCATAGAAGACTGCTTCCAAAATAGACCATATCATGCATCAAAGATATTAGGAAGGATTGCGTGGCAAATGTCTTCGGAACGATACAAATAACGTTATGGAAAAAGATTCGGGGTGGTAATCGTCAGTGTTAGGTTGAGAAAACAAGAAAGTGGAACACACAGGCGAGTAACAGTCATTTAGTGGTAATTTTTAGCCTTGGTCCATTTTCGGAACTTTTACTAAATGTGTTTTTAGTAGAATGTTTTGGTTGCGGTAAATGATCTGGAAACTTACTTTACTTACATTGTTCTAGTCCATTAAAGCAAAGATGCTTTAATTATTTATGGAAGAGAAAAGAAATAAAATGACAGATTAAATATTTATAGGAAAAAAATCCATGTTCTATTATTTTGTTTACCGTAGGCAGTTTTGTAGGTTTGTAATAAATGCCTTCTCTTTCATCTCATTTTAAGAATTAGTAAGATTCTCAGATGTTTCTTAAGGTAAAAGAGAGTTCTTTTTAAACTTCGTACGCAGATAATCAAAGGGGAATTAAAACCTCAAAATAAAATGAAACATCTGAGGTATTTTCAAGTAAACAAAAAAATTCGAGCTCCCTAAGCGCTTTATACTTCTGATTTTTCTTATTAAAACTAGTACGCTAGCTCCAAAAAAGACTAGAGATGACTATTCGTTTGACTCTGTCGTTGTAAATTATACTTGGTATTATTCAAATTAAGAGAAATGCTTATTCCTTATTATACATAAAATTATTAGATCATATAAAGTATAGTTTTTCGCATATTTTCTTCACGTTTCCGTATGGAGATATATTCACTGTATTTATTCAGCGTAGAATTTCTGCAGATGTGATTGGATGATGATACACGTATGAAGCTAAGCACAAGTTAAAACGACATTTAATACAGCGCTTAATAATAATTAATTTCGTATTTAAACATACTGTTGCAATAAATATATTTGTCATATCTTTAAACATTTCTTCATTGCAATAAATGTTTAAAATTACGTATCTAAGCTTCTGTTCAATTTAAGTATGTTTTCCTATAATTCAAATTTCATTCTGATAATTTATTAAGGAGATTGATTACTTTATTAACATCGGACTTAGAAGCAACGCTAGAGCTATGAGACGGAAAGCTAATGATGACAATATTTTTGACAAGAAGCATGTGTGTTCATTAATTCTCAAGTTGAATATTGCTCGCGCTAAAATGGAGTTTCTTCTTGAGTTTAATTTTTGAATATTACATAGGAAATAGTTCTCTCATTTAAAGAGTTAGTTGAGGCATTAAATCTGCCACACGGCTCTAACTCTTTCAAACCAAGGCAACAAACAGCATGTGAAGATGTAACCAAGCAGACGGCTCCTCGTAATAACAAAAAATAAATAAAATCTCCAATATAAACGAATTAACTTTAATTTTATTAGGAAAATATTTTAATTTGGCAGATTTCATTGGAGTTTTAATAAATAAGAGTCAAACTGTTTCTGAATTTGAAGAGTCTTTGTTGGACTGGAGACACAGACCTTAGAATTTTAAATACCAAACGAATAAACTGAAAATTTTAAACTTTACATTTTTATTAAAAGCATTGAGGTATTTTTTTATAAATAAGTTTTTTGCATTCGAAACTAATATTACAGTTTGGTTTACTAATTTTCAAATAAATATAAAAATACTATTTCACTGAATCCTTACGATTTTTTAAAAAGTATCTAGAAATGATGCAGTAATATTTTCTTTGAACACGTTCATTTGAAATTTATTCCTGTCGAAAACAAAAAAGAACATTCTAAAATCATGTTATGCCTTAAGCTTTGAATAAATTTTTCTCAAAACTTGGACACAGGAAAAAATAAACTACTAATTCACTCAAATTTCTCAAAAAGATTCATCGTAAAATCCTCTTTGAGGAGTACGGTTTAAAATAGACAAAGACGATAAGGTTGACTTCAACCCAAAGTTCATGTAGTTTTATCTTACCGAGACTAATCTTAGAAAATTCTTCAGAAGTTAGCGTTTTTTTTTTTCAAAATACTATAAGATGCTTATAATGAAGTAGCTAAGATCTTAGGGATGTGAAAAAATTTGTAGTTCAAACAAAAGCGAAAACAGGAATTAGTTGCTTCATTGCCGATATTTTAATTCAACGCAACAGATAAATCTTGTTGGGATAATCACTGTTCACTTCTTCACCAATTAATGGCTGCACGAGACTAGTCAGATTTCCAAAAATCAATTTATTAATCGTAAATAGTATAAAAATAGAATGAAATATAATAAATGAAATAATAAAAGCATATAACTTATTATATATTGGAAAGAAATTATTAATTTTTAAGATGAATTTCATAATTTTGTATTTAGGCATTTATAATTTATCGCGCGTTTTTTACTTTATGTCCACAAACTGTATTTATTTTTGAATATTTTTTTTCAAATTATTATTTTGTTAACTTTTAAAATTATATTTACTTATATTTGAAGTTATACTTGTAAACACGAAAACAATTCTTTATAACAGTCCGAATTTTGACACATTGGCCAACTTGCAACGTTTTTACTGAAGCGGCAGTTAAGCCTAACGAATAAAAAGTGATTTATAAATTTTTATGCAGTGTGTTTTACTATTTTTAAACGATAAAGGACCAACAGATTTCATAACCTAGCTTCATTTAGGAGATGACGTTTTACAGTTCAAACCTCACTCGCAAAGCTTAACATACGTGTACACAAAACACACATTTGTGGCGACTCAAAATCCAAGTTAATTTAATACGTATTATTTCTTTATTTTTTTAAAGAAATAAAACAATTTTAGCAATAAAATAATTTCTTATTCATTGCATATTAAAAAAAATCTGAAATAAAACTATTTTTTAAATGCAACAACAAGAATTAAATTGTAATATCGTAAGATTCTTATGTCTACTTACGTCTTAATCCTTCCACCATTGTAATAATAGCAGCAAAAGTTTATTCGACTGATTCTTTTTTAATAATCAATCAAATGATCCAAAATTATTTCCAGATGAATCATAATATTTCGAAAATATACAAAAATTAAATACGTATTAAGTTCAACCAGCGTCAATTACAATTCTTTTCTCCGACTTAATATAAGTTTAGAATAATACAAAAGATGCCAACTTAATCAATAAAAGTTTAACAGACGATTATATATCAGCAAGTAAATCAATAATGAGATGAAGTGGAGTTACATGAAATATTTAATTAAAGCAGACGAGAATAATATGGGAGAGAACTTTTAGCAAAATATCTAACTATTATGTATACTTTTAATAATCATTTAAAAATAGTTTAGAGAGAATATATATATAAATAAAAGAAATTTAAATAGAATGAAATATATTTTTCAATATGAAACAACCATTTTTGCCAAATCGAAAACTATCGCCAAATGCAGGCAACAAAAATCCAATTAGAGAAAAAATGTGCAAACACAAAATATGTCTATTAAAAATAAATTTTAAATAAACTAAATACATAAGTAAATGTAACGGTTTTGCTGAAAATAATAGAATTTGAATAATGAAATAAATTTAGTTTTTTAAGTTAAAACATTTTGGCGCAAATCGTTCAAAATCATTGCCAATTTATTAATCGACAGTCTAATATTTGTATACATATAAAAGTAGATTATACGTACAGAAGAACCTGCCTTTGTGCGGTCTTTTTATGCGATTTTATTTTTGTGCGACCGCATAAAAATTTTTTCTGCAGTATTTCAATAAATTGGCTTGTTATATGTAAGAATTCATGAAATTTTCGAATATTTTTTGTGCGGTTATTTTTATGCGGTTTTTATCAACCGCACAAAAACAGGTTCAACTGTACTTATCTATATTTTCAAAGAAAAATTATTTGACTTAAAATTAAAGTAGTAATATTTGAGTTACAAAAAATTGCCCAAATATTTTTATTGGGAAATTGTATATTTTTGTGATGTTTGACATATTTTTGTTCTTCGGAAAAGGTTTTAATATGAAATTTTTATTAATACTCATTCACACACACACCTAGAGCTAATAGAGCTTTATATAATACGCTCGTTTTATTTAATATCGTGAGATACGATGCAAAGGCGAATGATCATGGGAGTATAGAAGTTCTGAACAAAGCACTGTACAATTACGTAAAAAATACACCTAAAAAAGCGAAAATAGAATTAAAATCAATCCCCTAATGATTTTTTTTTTTTTTGCAAATAACATAATACTTGTGCAACTCAGCACTGCCACCTCATCATATTAACCTTCCCAAGTTGGACAACGGCGAATGCTAATGATGAATAATCAGCAAATTAAAAATTTAGCTTCCCCCGATCCCTGGAGTAATGCACCCATTACCCAAATTGGTCGCGATAAAGATTGCTTGTGAATGGTAGAGCTATATTCACTTGCCGTCTAAACCTGAAAGCACGAAATTGTATTCCCCCTATCTAGAATTACGTGATGGCTTTCGTCATGTTAGTATAAAGGAATTGTTTTGTCTTCCAAGTTTAGTCTGTCTGGCAGAGGAAACCCGTAGAGTTTCATTGTAAATTCCACGTGGTAGCTAAGATTTCAAAGCATTTTCTGAACGTCTGGCTGCAGTTTCTGTTTCCAAACAATGCTATGATGGTTTTCGAGTATATATTTATAAATTCATCTTTAGGAATATGATGTCACGAAATAATTGTTTGCGATTCTTATTTCTGTGATAATTTGTGTAATATTACTATTGTTTTTCAAAGAAGGTAAAAGAGAAAATACATTTAACTAATTTTATGAGGAAAACTAAGAAGATTGTATTAGTCATTGCAGTCTCAATCATTGAAGAAAGGAATTTAATAGAAATATTAATGTAATTTAAATTACATCTACCCCTAAAGGAAAAGAACCTCATCTAAATTAAACAAACACAGTGAGTGAAAGCCACATCTATGTAATTTTAACACGAAACTATGAGAACTGAAATATATTTTTTCATGTTAAAAGAAATTCATGTTAAGCGATATTGCAAAAAAAAAAAACATTCATCAAAAGTAAATTTTATTTACATACATACGTATATATGCATGCATTTAATAAAAAACAATGAAACAAAAACATTCACAAGAACTTAATGACATTTAAAACAATACTTTCACGTTTTCTGAAAAATGAAATATTTATTAAGGTTATGGAAAATAATCTGATATTTTTCTTTGAATTGTCTTTTTTTTGCATTAAATTGTTCGCTGTTGTTTATTTTGTTATTCATTTCACCATTGGTATGTGTACTTAAATGACTACGCATACTTTTTTTCATGATATTTCTTATTTCAGATGACGTGTGAACAGGAGCTACATTATTCATTTCAGTTTCTTCGTCAGAATCTGCATCATTAATATTCTTTCAGTTTTTTGAAGAAACTCTAAAATGTCTTTGTCTGCCATAATTGAGGCTGTACACACATTATCATCATCAACTGCAATGAATTTTTCCAATGATACGGTAAGATAGTTCAAAAAGCTTCAGTATTCCGTATTTTATTCATTCCCAGAAAGGAAATATTTTCGTGTCAGATTTTCGTTTCGTTTTAAGAGAAAAAAAAAGTAATATGAAAAAAAATTAAGTCAATTCCTACTTAGATTAACAAAGTAAAATTTTATTTTAGCTACTTTTTATTAAATATAACAATTAATATAAATATGTATATACTGCAACGTTTGAAAGAATAACGGTAGCGTATTCTTTGTTAATTTAAATATTGAATTTATTTACGTCACACACACACACAACTATTGAATCTTATTTACTGAATTATACATTAAAGTTATTAAACTTTAAAAATTGTTAGAGTCCAATAATTTGTGAGAGGAGGAATCGTCTGGCTACCGCTCCCGAGTAAGTTCAAAGCATCTCTCTTTTTTTTTTTTATCTTCCGGTCGACGCGGTTCGATTTCTCGAATTGCAAAATGCAAGAAAATACACTGCTGGACAATTGCTATATATATATAAGGACGGATCACAAATTGATATGTAGCATAACATTAAGCGAGACATGAGGCCTAGTAGGATAAAATATAGTTGCCACACTGTTCAGACATTAGAATAAAGAATATTTATTGTTCTGGAAAGTACAAAAGCTGTGAAACATCTGAAAGAAAAAAAAAATGTTCATTTAAACTGCGTACGGAGAAATGGAACAATGCATCTAAAATTCAGCAGGCACCTTAAAGAAAGGTATCAGTACGGGATATGTCCACCGTGGAGTGTGATGCAACATTCCACACGTCGTACCATACTTTGCACAACATTATCCAGCAGCTGTTGAGGCAATTTATCCCATTCCTCTGTGAGTGCACGGATGAGGGTGTTCTTGTTTGTCGGAGGATAGTTTCGACCAGCAACTTGCCTCCCCAAAGCATCCCACACATTTTCAATGGAATTTAGATCTGGAGAACGAGCTGGCCATACGAGACGTTGAATACCCTCGCTGTCTAGACAATCCTGAATAGCAAGTGTTCGATGACATGTTGCGTTGTCGTCCATAAAAACAAATTTATCACCGACATCACCACGGAAAAGACGAACATGAGGAAGTAGAACTTCATCAATGTATCGTTGGCCCGTCATAGTCCCATTCGCAACCACATGTAGGCGCGTGCGGCCATTGATCATGATGCCGGCCCACACCATGATACTGCAAGTCGGATATCGGACATTTTCCTGGATATTTTCTGGACGATAAGCAGTACTACTCTCACGCCAGATCAGTTGGCGTCTACAATCCGATGACAGATTGAACCTACTCTCATCTGAGAATAGTACGCATGCCCAGTCCTGTTCAGTCCAATTGTGATGCTCACGACACCATTGCAAACGGGCAGTACGGTGCTGTCTGGTCAATGGGAAACACACAACAGGTCTGCGTGCGTATAGTCCTCCTCCCCTCAAACGTCTGGCAACAGTTTTTCGGGAGATCTGCTTTCCTGAGGCCACAAGAAACTGATTTGCCACCTGCTGAGCTGTGGTGCGCCTGTTCCTTTTTGCTGATAGGACGATATATCTGTCTTCTGCAGGCATCGTACTTCTAACACGACCTCCCCCGTGCCGTCTACTACACATTCCAGTAGTTTTAAATGACATCCACAGCCGTGAAACAACGCTGTGAGCGATGTCGAACTCCCTGGCAACATCCATTATTTTTCGCCCTTCTTCGATCTTTCCAATAATTCGGCCACGCATAAAATCATCTATGTGATGTCGGGAAGACATGCCAAAAATTTTAAGTTCGTCTATTAAATCTTTCCTGTAAAACTTTGACTTGAAACTACAACTGCCCAGACGCGTCAAAACCTTTAAAGCTCTTATGAACGCTATCACGTGATGAACAGACGTGGAAAAAAAATTTGCATACTTATACGTCTTCTTACTAATATCCCGCACTTATTCTAATTTTCTACATTTTGCTTCCTTTCATTTTGTGGTTGCTATGGATGAGTGTTATCCGTCCTTAGCAATTGTCCAGCAGTGTACATTGTAGTTTGTTGATTTAATGTATTTCTTTTTAACCCATATATTTCGTCTTAAACGTTTTTTTTTTTTGTTAAACGTATTTCACTGTACATTTATTGTAAAAATATTTGACATCGTTAGAAATACAATGGTAACTATAGTCCTTGTGACATATGCGATTAATTTTTCTTTTCATTTGAAAATTCATGTTGAAAAATTGATGATATTTTAGGTTTTTGATATGAAACTGTTTTTCCAATGCAATGATTTCCCATTTCGTTGTTAACTATTGGTTCAAAGTTGTCTAAGAATTCTTATTTATAATTTTTACTGAAATTATATTCAAGATTTTGTTTCAATTAATTCTATTGTGACCTTTAAACTTCATATTTTTGTGCTGATATCAGATAATAGACGACATACCAGATGGGGCATAAGGGCAACAATTGAGAGATGAAGCTCTATTCTCCAAAATTTTGCGCTAATGTAAAAATTTTGAGATCCGACAGACAGATTTAACATGAATTATTTCTGCAACGTTTGTGAGTGTTTATTAACATAGTACTTTTAAGCAACACGAGGGCTATTGGTGACGAACCTCGTAATTTTTAGCCAAGGTCAAGTGACGAGGACGGTACTCGAGTTAACATTACGGACATTACGTCAATCGCGATCAACCGATGGACCACCAATGCATTTTTGGATGACCGCCTGAAGATTTTAGCCGTTAGTGATTAGATTAGCTGACAGTATGCAGACTAAGTCTTCGACTGACTATAACTACGAGAACAAACTTTAGAAAAAAATGTTTTATTTTTTAATGTAATTTGAATTGTTTGATAATAAATCCATCATTTTATAGCATTGTATTTATGGCTAATATTAGTATGCTTGTATTTTGCGCTTTGCTTTAAACGCAGTTTTAAAAGTGTGAGTTTTTTTTTTAAATTTTAGTTCTGTAAGTAAAAGTAAGCATTTATTCCGTGTTTATTATTAATTTATAACAAATATTGTTGACCTTTTCAACCTCACCCCACCTACGACAATGGGCATTGGCGCACACAAGAATTTTTCAAGGGGGGGGAGCGTGGTCGAGGGTTGAAAGCCTACCATTCTCGTAGCATACCAAACATTTTTTTTTTTAAATTTTGTAGATTGTCGGGAACAAAAAGCAGTAAAAAATAAAGCACTAAATAAATACTCAGCATTAAATAATAATAAAAAAAATTTAACAACAACAAATAATTAAGTTTTACGTACTATATACATAAGATTAAAATCAATCGATAAAAAAAAATCAAGGGCTTTGGGGGAAGGTCCGGACCTCGTAAGGACCATCTCCAATAGTCCTCTGTAGGGACGAGGATGACACCTGCGTTGGCACTCATCTCTGATCTTCCACTCCACACTGTGAGCCGATTGGTTGATTGATTGAATATTAACGTCGCACTGTTCAGCTACACGAGGGCTTTTGGCGATGGACCACGTAATTTTGAACCATGGTCAAGTGACGTGGACAACACCTGAACTGGCATCCCCTCTCCTGACTAACACACCACACCAACAGGAGGACGTTTCAGCTCTCGATAGATTTAACGTGCATCGCTACCCTACATGGCGGGTCTTTAGTGGTACTGGGCTCGAACTCGTGACAAAGCAAGCCACCATCCGATATCAATACCACTCTGCTACCGCGGACACCCACACTGTGAGCCACGGCTCATCGAAGGTGCATAAACCACTCTACACGACGGCTATTCAATGGCAATAGGCTCGAACTAATGAAACGCCGAGTCCTTGAGCATGACCACTAGGCTATTGTAGCCACTTATCGATCATACCGTTGCTAAACCGCTTCTTAAGCTGCATTCACACCAAGGGTGTCATCGTCGAGCGTCTAGCCAATCGGTGACTTCATTTTGGGCGAAATGAAGTCTCTGATTGGCTAGACGCCCAACGCCGACAGCCTTGGTGTGAATTCAGCTTTACTCATACAGGTATTTTATGCGTCTCGTATTTTGTACGTTTCTCTATATGTAACAAATCTTTCCAAAATGCTAATGAATTATAAATTTACAAATTTATTATAAACTTGTCTCTAAAATTATATTACAATAAATATATACGGTTTTTTTAAAAGTATTATTTGAACGATATGAACTTATAGTACTTTTATGTTATTAAAACTGGAAGGCATTAAACTTGAAAGAAAAATTACTTAAAATCTGAACAAAGTGTCATTATTGTACATTACTCTTTTTTTTACTTTAAATAATTTTTCCTGTAAATCATTTCATCTAACTTTTAATTCTATATTCCTGTCTATCATAACAACTTCCCTACTGTATGAATTTAGTATAATGCCCCTACCACGGTAAAAAACGATCGATTAGAGAATACACGCAAGCTTGAAAGCACATTGTAAACATCTATTGTTAAGTTCGATTTTTTTTGGTAAAGTACAGTATATAAATTTCATATTCAATTTTTCTCCGACAAAAAAACAAGCTGATTGGATACATTACGGCAATTACACCAAAAATAATCACAACAAATCGCGTTTCCAGGTGACGCGAAAACCACCATTGAAGCATTAAGTATCAATCGATTATGAGAAAAATGATCCTCTGTACTACAATTAAATCTTTTTTCCCCCTTTTGTGTGGCCTTATCCTGTATGAATCTTCCAAAGTTCAAGGAATAGTAGCATTATCAAAACCTAAGTACGTCTTTATGGCATCCCATAAAAGAAGATTAAATTTTATTGTAAATCAATTCTTAAGTGTGTGAAACAAACTTATACTTGGAAAACTCATCTATTTTAATAAACAAACTTATTCGATTCACATCTGCTTACTAGAATAATAGTTTTTAATCTATTTTCTCCCTTTGTTCGAAAATCTAATTTAGGGACCTTTTAAAACCTCGAATCGATGTTTAAACTCTATATTGTTACTGAATAGTTACGATCCTCTTGTTTATATAACAACAAATTAGATTTTAAAATGCGTCTATGGCAACTATATTTTCACAAATACACAACTGTAAATGCTTAGAATGAATTTAAGAAATGATGAAATCTGACAGTTTTAGCTGAATTTATTTCTTAAAGTATTTGTAAGAAAACAATGGACAAATATTTAAGAATTATCGAATTTCATTTAGCTGAATTTATATGAAAAATATATTTTGGATGGTAAAATCAATATTGGTCAATTTGTAAATTATTTTGGGAGATCGTTCAACTTAACACAATGTGTGTGTGTTCATGATAATTACTTTTCTAGAACATATCTTAATGAAAGCATTTTCTGTGTTTTAAAAACACATTTTAAGAATTTATACCTTCTTAAAAAGATTTCTTCTATCATTTGTATGAAATTTTAATTTATATCCTCTGTGCGTCATGAAATGTAATTGACTTGCTCAAAAAATTGAAACTCAAGATATTGAAGATATTATAAAAGGAGAATGGTAGAACTTTCTCAAATGCATTGTAATTTTTAAATTTTTTCTTAATTCTTATGTGCTTCAATGATATAGGACTTTATCCTTTTTTTAAAACCGAGTGTAACCGGAAATTATATTAGCTTAATATTTTTATCGATATTTTACTGTTAATAACATTAACACGGGGCTCTAATGTAAAAAAGTAGTTCAATATATAATCCACAGCTCAAACACTGAATTAAATTAACTAAGGAAAAAAAAAGGATTTCTAGAAATTAATAAAACACAGCATACAAACCCTAAAATGGACACTTGTCAGTTAAATTAGCATAACTATGAATTTCAAATCTATTTGATTAATATAAATTATGATATATTTTGGTTAACTTTCAATTTCATTGTGTCTGATTATAATATTCACGAGAAAGTCATATTTTGAGTATGTTTTTATATAATGATAAAAAGTACGAGATAGAGAGATTCCGAGCATTTTTATCGTTTTGAAAACGAATGATTCTATAGAATTAGATTTTTTTATTTGCAGTTTACCTTCTGAAGTGCATATTGGATAAGTAGAGAGAGAGAAAGAGATACATTGTTTAAAAGAATAAATAGGTCTAGTACATCTTCTCGAGTACGTGTACAATTTATACTGCTTAAATAGCCAAGCTTCTTAATGGAACATTTTTATTATTCCAGAACCTTGTACCTGATCTAAACGTTTCCCGAGTTGGTTTTTGTTCGGTTGTTTATGTAACAAGCAACATATTTCACCCGGAATATATTACTTTGTAATTTAAATTTTAAATACGAGTCTGTAGTAAATTGAAATTTCTTTGTATTTCTTCTGTTAAGCTTTTATCCGAGTTAACATATTTATAAAAACAATGTGCCTTTTGACAACAAACTTTAATTTTGAATCCGGTTTAGAATAAGAGAGCGACACACAAGTTGGTGCTCTAATTTCACATTATACTTAAGCGAAAATTCCATTAAATTTGTAGCAATCTCCATTATTTTGCAAGAAAAATATATGGTAGGAAGAACAGTACAGTGGAAGCTCACTACAATGGCCTAGTGACCCAGTATAGTAAATGGTTGCGAATTGAACTTAAACCCCAGCACGGGGCTCAAATCCCAGTCTGGGCAAGGTCGACTCAGCCTTTCATCCCTTCAGCACTGCGGTAAAAGATAACAAGCTTACTTGGGAACTAAACAATGGTGGTCTCATGTCTGACTGACCACCTGACTGAAATCAGTTTATGTATCTCAGTGCCCAAGGTCATGAAAAGTGAAATGGACACAGCAGAACTTGGTCCTCTATCGGCTGTTGTGCCACTTAGTTTAGCATTTGATAAAATGGGGGTTTATAAACCAGTAAAGCAAATTATGCTAGAAACAACCACAAAATTCATTCAACCACTAACTTTACTACGGTGATTTCACTTAAATTGGATAAATAGAAAAAACATAAATGGATGATATTTGCAGAGTTAAAATAATACCCACTGTATTTAAATTAATATCATGATAAACCAAATGGTTAAAATTTGTAACAAATTATGGCAAAGTGACAGTATTTGCCCAATAAAATTTATTTCGTAAAGCATTACAATAATTGCAGTAGATAAAGTATTTGAAAATATCCTAAGTTTAATCTAAGGCTAACATATAACTATATAATTATGACTCCCAACTTTTCAGATTCTTTCAACAACAACATCTACTTTTCTGTGATGAAAAAGAGACTCCCACAATCTTGAAAATGTTCTCAAAATCTTCAGAAAACTTCTCTCTGAACATAATATACATACCTTTTATCATGCACCCTAGTGTAAACATATTTATTCTAAAATAATAAAAGTGTAATAACGACATTTCACATTTATATTTCGATTAAAAATAAAAATTTTAAAAATTTAGTATATTTTTTTATATTTTAAAAGGATTTTCGATTAAAAGTAATTCTGCTAGCCATTAAATGTCTATTTTTTAACTATCAATCAATATTAAACGCTAGCAAATATTATTATTATTTCATATTTCAATTTCATTGAAAGAAATACAAATATAACATATTTAAGGAAAAACTGTTTGCAATTTGAAGAAATAATTTTGTTTTGGCATCAATAATTCATTTAACAAAAATAATGTACTTACATATTACACCGTCGACCAATTTCGCGTTAAAATAGAAAACGTTGTTAGATGCCATGAGATGCACCCAATAGTAGAAATCCATTGTCACGCATGTTCAAACTCTATAACACTAACGATGGCATAATTTGGAGAGGTCATTAGTTGGTGGTGTCTTTTAATTTGGCGAAATTAGTGGACGGTGTAATTGATTGAATATTAACGTCGCACTGTTCAGCTACCCGAGGGCTTTTGGCAACGGTCCAAGTAATTTTGAACCATGGTCAAGTGACGTGGACGATACCTGAGTTGGCACCCGCTGTCCTGACTACCACACCACACCAACGGGAGGACGTTTCAGCTCTCGACAGATTTAACGTGCATCGCTGCCCTACACGGCGGGTCTTTAGTGGTACTGGGCTCGAACTCGTGACAAGGCAAGCCACGATCCGATATCTATACCACTCGGCTGCCACGGCCACCGTGGATGGTGTAATTCGGAAATACAAAAATGAGCATATATTTTGTACAACTTAAATTTACTGAATAATATGAATGAATGGAATAACGAAAACTAATTATATAAATATATATGCGCTATAAAGATAACTTACCTGCTTATAAATGGAGGATATTCGGATACCCATTAAGACGTTGTCATCTGCCAAGTACGCTGATTGAGGTTTTGGAGGTGGATTTGGTACAATTTTACTACGCATTCTCTTCAAATTCTACACCTGAACCTGAAACAAGAGAACTCGAAAATGTCTAAAATTTTGTTTGTGTGTGTGTGCTTTAATTACACAGTTTAGAGTAAAAATAAACAGAAATAATTTTTACCATGTTGATAGTAACTTTATCATACTGTTATCAATATAAACGATTTTTATTGTTTTGCTTTTGTGACGATGAAAAAAAAGTATAAATTGAAGTTATCTAAAGAACTAAATCTAAATTTAATGTTTTCACAACTTAGAAAAACTGTTATCAGATGTGAATCAGTTTCAAAAACACGATATAACACCCATGATATTTATTTCAGTCGAATTAATATGACAAATAAAAAGTAGGCTTTCAAAATAGCTTTGGGGTCATGTTTTGTTAGTTTGTATTATAAAGTTAAAATAACCATCAGCTAAAATAACCGAGCTTCTTAACTTTAAACGCCAAAAAATGAAAACTGGGCTATTTAGGTTAATTTTTACACACCTTTCAATCATCTTACGCAAATGCTTTCAGTTTAAAACGTATTAAATTAGTATTACTAAATTTTATGATAAACCCTTCATCTACCGATGGTACTTATAAGTACCACTCACTTTAAAATTTCATAGAATAACCATTTTTACGAATATTCAGACGATACTTAGCAGGAATATATTCTTTTAAGTCCACTCTTCCAAGATATATGGCAGCTCTCTCTCTCGCGAGTTCTATGAGCATTTTAGCGGAAAAGGCGGATAGTTTTATAACAGAAATTGCGTTTTCAGCGGATTGCGAAGACTCATTTTTGTTGCGAAAAAATAGTTAATGTCAAAAGGTAATGTCTTATTTTTTGTATGTTAATGAAGACCTTGGAAAAAGATTTGACTGTTTATTTTAAGTGAACAGTGCATATAGTTAATTTTACAGTTGAATATCTTTAATTAATAGCTCTAACGGATTAAATTTCCCAAAGTTGAGTATTTTGTTTACTATGTATATACCTTAATTTTTAATGTAGTGAATAAAAAAATATTGCATGAAAAAAACTGCAGTAAATCATAATGCGGTAGATGAAAGGTCAAAGAATTTTGAACAAAAAGATTGATTTATTATAACTTTATCTCATATCTATACAGGATTGATTTCATCAATAATAAACCCTGCTTCGAAAATGTTGATATTGTAATCTGATCACGGCTCAGAATTACACAGCACATTGGCTGTAGCTGGAGAAAACTAGGCGTCACAGGAAGCTGGAAGCTCGTCGTACTATTCAGCTACTCGAGGGCGGTGTCAGCCCAGTAGACAAGGTATCGGATCATGGCAGGCATGTCGTGAGTTCGAGCCCAGTACCACATTAAATCTGTCGGGAGCTGAAATGTCCTCCCGTTGGTGTGGTGTGGTAGTTAGTAGAGGGGAGGCCAGCTCAGGTGTCGTCCACGTCACTTGACCTTGGTTCAAAATTATGTGGTCCGTCGCCAAAAGCCCTCGTGCAGCTGAACAGTGCGACTTTAATATTCACTCACTCATTCAGCTATTTGAGGGCTTTTGGATCTTGTAATTTTGAACAGTAGTCAAGTGATGAGGACGATACCTGATCTGGCACCTACCTCTCTTATTTTCCACATCACACCAAAGGGGGGACACTTGAGCCTCGACTGATTTAACGTGATCGGACTCATGATACGCCAGCCACCACTCCTTTACCTTGACCACTAGGCTACCGCAGCCACAGGTGTCAGTCAGAAAAAGGAAACCACAAATTTTGAAAGAAAAAAAATCGCTTTTATTTTTAGGTCTGAACACACTATAAGCATTGTAGAAAGTTAAAAAATATCGATACTTTTGAATTGTGTTTGCTAGTTCTAGAAATAATATAGGGGGAGACGGAATTTTTGAACAAGAAGGGTGTTTCACAGGTAATTTGCTTTTTTACTCAAATCATATTTAATCTAAGCCTTGGACGACCGTTTGCCGTTGCAATGGATTCGTGCCTCTCTACTCAGGAGTTGAGTTTCATTGCCTCTGGTTTCATTTGATTTTCAATTTTCGTCACACTCTGAAGCAACTTCGGGTTATTAACGACGAAACTCGTCATTCTGAGCCACGGTCTGGGGCTGGGTCAAGGTATCGGATCGTGGCTGACCTTGTCGCGAGTTCGAGCCCAGCATCACTAAAGACCCGCCGTGTAGGGGAGTGATGCACCTTAAATCTGTCGAGAGCTCAAACGTCCTCCCGTTGGTGTGGTGTGGTAGATAGGAGAGGGGGTGCCAGCTCAGGTGTCATCCACGTCAATTGACCATGGTTCAAAATTACGTGGTCCGTCGTTAAAAGACCTCGTGCAGCTGAACAGTGCGACGTTAATATTCACTCACTCACTCACTGAACCACGGTCAAGGACGATAAATGAACTGACAGGCCTTTCTCTCCTAACTTTTACACCACTCCAGCAGGAGGAATTTGAGCTACAACAGATTTAACGTGCATCAGCCCATCTACATGGTGGTTCTTCAGTGACACTAGAGGAAGTAAGTGAATATTAACCTCGTAAACTCCAGTTACGTGAGAACTTTTGGCTACGAATCTCGTAATTTTGATACATTGCGGTTTTAAAACAGGAATAATTACATTCGCCTCTGAAAGTCTGCGTATAGGCAATCATCTTACGTGTGTTTATGCTATAATTACTATTAAAATCTAGCTTTAGAAAATCAAAATATTTGCCAACAATTATTCAAAATTTCCTCATTCATACAACAGCAACAAAATTCACCTTAACGAGAAAAAAACAAGAATGACCACCAAAGAATCACCAACCATCCGCGCCAAAAGTCTGCGTACACTTACAAAATAGTGCTTTTAAAGATCGTTTATTGTAAAACAACTGCGCTAAATCACGTTTTTAAGTAGTTGTATGCTTCTTTTACGATTTATCTATTATCTGAGATTTGAAAGCTTTTGTGGCTCCATCACAGGCAACAGAATAGAGATCAATG
The DNA here is from genome assembly GCA_019973935.1 of Trichonephila clavipes. Taxonomy (NCBI): domain Eukaryota; kingdom Metazoa; phylum Arthropoda; class Arachnida; order Araneae; family Nephilidae; genus Trichonephila; species Trichonephila clavipes. The sequence goes on along the minus strand of BMAU01006214.1, from coordinate 201,894 downwards.
TATTATTAAAAGAAAAATCACCATAGATCTTCAGAAAAGGAAGAATTTTTAAAGCAATTATTGAAACTGTTAATAGGAGACATTTACTAATTCAAAAAGTGTTCATAAACTAATTAACTAAAATTTAAAGTCCAAGCCAAGATCCGGCCTCCCATCTGCAGTGTTACATTGAGAATCTTGCTTTGTAATACGCTCTCTTAAAAAAGTTCAAGACTATAAGCTTCCCAAATAGCTAGTGGCCGCGGTAGCCGAGTGGTATAGGTATCGAACCGTGGCTTGCCTTGTCACGAGTTCGAGCCCAGTACCACTAAAGACCCGCCGTGTAGGGCAGCGATGCACGTTAAATCTGTCGAGAGCTGAAACGTCCTCCCGTTGGTGTGGTATGGTAGTTAGGAGAGGGGGGTGCCAGCTCAGGTGTCGTCCACGTCACTTGACCAGGGTTCAATATTACGTGGTCCGTTGCCAAAAGCCCTCGGATAGCTGAACAGTGCGACGTTAATATTCAATCAATCAATCAATCCCAAATAGCTAAAAGTGTTTCTGAGATATTGCAAAAAGGTGCGACTTTAATTACGATTTGAAGAGAATTGAAAAAGAATGACTATCACGGCCGAGTTGCATTTAAGAAACCATTCAACTCCTGAGTGAACAGAACTAAGAGCTTTTGCCAAAAAAACATCTAAATAGGACACATAATTATTGGAAAAATGTAATACATTCAATAGAAAGTAATTTTTGTAATTTGGCATCTCAAATGAATAAAAATATGCCTGCAAAAATTCCCGAACAGATCTTAAGAAAGAGAACCCTTGTTTGACTATCAAACATAGAGGAGGAGGCATAATGTTTGAGGGAGCATTGGAAGCCTTTCGGCGGGTAATCTGGAATTTATTGAATCAATAATGCACAAATTTGATTACTTGAACTTATTGAATTAAAATATTACGGCATATGCCGAGAAACTTGCGGTGAGGGATGATTTTCACTTTCAGCGGCACAAAGGTACCAAGCAAATGACTTACATTGTGAAGCCAAGGCTGTTCTGACATGTGCCAAACCAATTTCGAAAGTCAACCTGGTCCCCAGACCTAAGCACAATACAGTATTTGTGGGATTTACTCGAGTGAATAATCAGGGGGAACGTTATAAAATTCAAGGAAATACTCAAATCTGCCTCACAAGGGGAGGCTACGATGCATGGATCACCGATTTGATCCATCTTTAGTACACGTGTAGGGCATAACCAGGAGTACAACGGGTGCAAGTAGTAAGGTGCGCTTCTCAGCCGTTTCCGAGAAATTAATTAATCGAAATTTGAGTTGCGTTCATATGCGTTTTACGTTAGCAAAAATTCAACGAGCGCGTAGCGCAGCGGTAAGAGCCCTGCTTCGTAAGCGCGGGATCGCTGGATCGAATCCCGCCGGTGAACTCGATTTTTTCTAATATTTCATATTTTTTACAAATTTAGGTGTCTTGAATAGTATTTATTTTGGAATCAATTGTATAATTTATTTTTTTAACGGAAAAAGGATTCTGAAAAATCATATACAGGAGATTGAAGAATTAATACTTTTATTCCCAGTATTTTGTACAACTATTTATTCTACCCTATTTTCTATTCACTATCGTGCTGTTCGAGCGCCGAATTACTGCACGAAGTAGGATGATATCGGTCATAGAAGCAGGGAAAACAATAGTTATTGCGGCATCTTGCGCAAGTGATAAATGCCGAATTTTTGCATTCGCAGGAATTTTTTTAGCACATCTATCCGAAAGCAAACTTCGTTCACGTTCATGAACGATGTCCGGTCATCGCACAATTTGGCGGCAAACCACGCGTATTTTAACATGCAACAGAAAATTGGTGCCAACAATTGATGGTGTACGAGAGACTGAATTTTGATACAATCTTCTCTGGAAGATATTTCTCTATCCTGTTCGATAATGTAAGCGCAGTTCTGTAGTCTCTTGATAAAGTTCTTCACTTGCCGGTAAAAATAAACATCACACGGCTGCATTAATGGAGTGCATTTTGGTGGTATTTCGATTAATTAATTTCTCGGAAACGGCTGAGAAGCGCACCTTACTACTTGCACCCGTTGTACTCCTGGTTATGCCCTACACGTGTACTAAAAATGGATCGAATCGGTGATCCATGCATCGTAGCCTCCCCTTGTCAGTAGAAGAATGGGACAAAATATCCACAGATGAAAAAATTAAGCTAGTTAAATGCCTGCCAAATATGTTGAGAGAGTTATAGAAAGAACGGAATAGAGCTTGAAAAGTATTAACATAGTTACAATCCACTATAGTACAGGTTTTTTCCTGTGTACAGATTTTTTCCTTTTGACGCATACGATTTCTGTCGTTCTCCAGTTATAAATATTTGTATTATTTTATGTTATATTCAGGAGACTGTTGCTTATACTGTTTGAATTTACGACGATAGTGGAATCAAAAAAATAGAATTGATTCAGAAAGACTTCATTTAATTAGAGATCTTTGCACGAATATGAAAGATGATCGTCTGTACGTAGACTTTCGTAGACAAGTGTATTATTAGCTTACTTCCGTGGATTATCATTGTCATATATCTTATCTGAAATAAATTTTTTAATGTAGTAAAATATTTTTAAAGAATAAAAAGAAAAAAAATGAATAATATAATTCCTATTTCCTATTGTTGTTATTTACGCTCGTTAAAATAACTTGATGGAATTTTAAAATAAAAAAAATGTTCTCTCTCCGAAATATATATTAAATTAATAAATATATTTTTGTAGCCATAAGAGTAATAAGAAGTAAGACTAACTTTTAAAATTCTTCATAGATATATAAAAAATATTCCTTCACATATCTCTTAAGAATTTTTTAGTTTTCCATTCCTACGCATGCAATCTTGAAAGTATTTATTTCGCAACATTTCTCACGAAGTCAAATATTTATTCTGTTCATTCTTCATGTTAACAAAACAGAACCTCTCGTACTGAAACCTTATCCTCAACAGAAAATTCTAAAAGATGCATTACTCCTTCGAGTCACATATGCCGGAAACTTATTTGGTTAACTTCATTTTTATTTATTGTTACGAAGGATCAAACGCATGTTGGGAGAAAAATTCTAAATAATAAACGAAAAGAGTTTGCTTTTCTCTCTCTGAAATTTCCTTACTCAATAACCTTTAAAGCACTTTATATTATATAAGTCGATTTCAGGCCACAGATGTTACCCTTCTTTTGAAGAAGTTTATATTTTCCTTTTAAAATATTTTATATATAAAACACTCCTGCTGAGATTGTGTGTTCACGAACATCATACGCAAGAGGTATTTGAATATATAGGAATTCTAAAAATGGAGCAAAATGTTTTTAAAAAAATCAAATACTTCAGTGCTGGGTTTTTAAAGAAAGGGTTTCTCCTACAAATTGTTAGATTCGCAAAATAAAAAAAAATGAGAGGACATAAAGAGACACTTATGTGGGACAAACATAGAAAAAAAAGTTATAATTTTATAAATATGAAAAGAAAAAGTTAGAGTGAAAATGGAGCATATTCTTTGATTGACTGAATGTTTATTAAGGCTATCTTCGGTTAATAATAAAGAATAGGACCTGGATTTGGAACATTTTTTCAGTTATAAAAGAAGTGAAAAATTAATATGATATTCTGGCTTCACTATCCTTTAGAGAGAGTAGCATTTTTTTATCATACATCTCATTTTTAACCAAGTTGATCCATTTTTTCTGGTAGGAAATATGTTTCGCGTTTTTTCTCCTATACTGTAATGTTAAGCTATCCCTGCAAGTATTCAAAAGAAAAAAAAGAGTATTCATTGAATATTTTAAAATTTTTAAGAACATTATTTTGTTAACAGATATCTTAGTTATAATGTTCCAAATTTCCATGAAACTCGAAGTATTTTTCTGTCTGAAAATATGCTTCGCGTTAAGTTCATGCTCTCCTAAACTATAGCCAAAAACAGCCTTAATATAGCATTGAAAAGCAACACGAGGCTATTGGCGATGGACCACATAATTTTAATCCACGTTCAATTAACGAGAATACTCGTGTTGGCACACCCCTTTCCAAACTACAACATCACGAAAATGGGAGGACTTAGATCAGGGGTTGGCAACCTATGGCACGCGTGCCACATTTGGCACGCGGTACAATTTTCCGTGGTACTGTGTATTACTCTACAAATTCGACAATTTTTAAGAGGATAAAAGTTGATAAATATGTGATGGATTTTATTTGACAAACATCTTCAGAATTATGGACGGTTACGAAATTGGGAAAAAGCTATGAAAGCTATTTTGTAAATTATTGAATGTGATTGCAGGAAAGATTTAATTGTTTGAACAGAGAAAATTGCGTACAATCTGCTTTTTGCGTTTGGTTCTACATATCAAAGTAAAAAAAATTTCCTCATAACAAATTCTTTTGTGTCCGCAAAGAAATTGTTTAACAACTGAATGCTCAGAATCGTGTCTAATTGAAAGTTACAACTTATATCCCTGATTTTGCGATAGGAAAGTGTAGAGCGGTGCAAGCCCTATGCTCAGATTAACATTATTTTTATTTATATTTTTATTTAACTATAATGAAGGGAAATACATATATTTAAAGCTGTCTATTCCTTATTTTAACGAATATGTTAAAAAATACATAACATATGAACAATTTCAATTTTTTTATATGTTTGTTGAAGAAATAGTTATATATTTTGCTATTCATATTTATGTTAAGAAATATCTTTAAATGATGCAAAATTAGTTATTATTTCTTTAATATTTATATTAATGACCTCTATCATCTAACTCTGTATACATTATCGTGGGAATCGAATTGTTTCAAAAATGTCTAAATGTGTGGGCACGTTGAATCATATTGTTAGATTGGTTTGGAACACCACAGCTAAAAGGCTGCCGACCCCTGACTTAGATCCTCGACAGATTTAATGCACATCAGCTCATCTGTAAGGGAGACTTCAGTGGCTTTAAGGCTTGAACTCATAACACGCTGGCCACAAGTTCGTTACCACAACCACATGGCTACCACGGCCACATTCACTGCTTTAAAGAAATAGTTTCAATTGCGGAGCTCAATTCCTATGGATGGATTATGGCCTTGCAGTGGGTCCCAAGTCACGTTTGGTTCCCCAGCAATGAGAAAGCCTATCAAAAAGCCAAGCAAGTAGCCAAGTCGCCTCAACTGGAAGTATCCTTGACTCTCAGAGGAGCAAAGAGCATTTTATCCGCTTGCATTGATAAATGTACTGCCTTGACTCAAAGAACCAGAAGCCCTGGAAAGCCATGGTAAACCCTGACCACTGTGGATCCTAGCACAAGGCACCTGGAGAGAGCGGAAGCTGTTGTCCACTTTCTCCTAACCACCAGACATGACTTTTTGGGAGTATACCTTCATTGGCCAGGCAGGGCTGCTGACGAGGCTCGTCAGTTCAGCGGCAATGCCAGAATAGATGGCGACCACCTTCTACAATGCACTGGAATCTATGAATACCCGACTGACGACGCCATCATTCGGTACTGGGAGGCTCGGCGTCAAGTGGTCAAGCACTGGCGTTAAATAAATAAATAAATAGAAATAGTTTGAAACAAATAATTTTTTTTCAACCAAAAATTCAATTTGCGAAAGCAATAAGAATTAATAATGTGTATTTGTATGTAATACAAGACGTGTTTTCTTCATGAACAAAACAACCCCCCAAAAATATTAAGTCTCAACAATAACTATACATTCAATTAAAATATCACTTTATAATAACGACATCATTAAAGAGAAGGGGAATGAAAAAATGACAAATATAAAATTATGTAGATATAATTTAATTTTAAAACAATTGAAATTTCAAAAGAGTTCACACACACAAACACACAAATAGTGACATCTCGTAACCTGCCTTAGCTTCGAGTTGCATTAAGGTGTGTGTGTGTGACGTTAATCAAAAATTAAATTATCTCTCAACCTATCTCACACAGTAATTAATCTTGAAGTGTTAAAAAGCTTTGAATAACGGAGCGCTCTGGCTAAAATAGAACGGATGGCAGTGAGTGAGTGAATATTAACGTCTCTCTGTTCAGCTATGCGAGGGCTTTTGGCGACGGACCTCGAAATTTTAAACCATTGTCAAGTGACGGGGGCGAAATCTGAGCTGGTCCCTCCTTCCTAACTACCGCATTATACCAGGGGCAGGACGTTTGAGCTCTCGACAGATTTAACGTGCATCGCTTGCCTACACGGCGGGTCTTCCACGGCGCCAGGCTTGGACTCATGACACGCCGGCCACGACTCCGTTACCTTGGTCACTGTGCTACCGCAACCAGGATCGATAACACACTTAGAGATTCTTATATACACAATTTCTTTTCTCATACAAGAGAACCACACCAGAAAAGTAGAAAATACTTCAAACCATTTAAATTTTCAGATTGGAATTCAAGTTTCCCTTTTTGGTTTTATTTCCCGGGCTGGGAAATGTTCACTCGTCCTTTTATCTCTTCAGTGGGTCGTTAAATGAGTACCAAGCTCGCTTGGGGACTAAACACTGGGGGTTTCAAGCCAGACTGACCACCTAACAGGAACATCTGCTCATGTCCCTCAGCACTCAAGATCACGATTACTGAGATTGGCACAGTAGGCCTTGGCCCTCATGGGCTGTTGCACCACTGATTTAGTTTTTGGCTTAATGGCTTGGTTAAATAGAATCGTCTGACAGAGATCCCCAAGCATTCATGCTCTGTTTTTCCTCGGAAAACCACTGGATGAAAGGATTCTGAGTTGCATGACCAAAAAGTTTGAAAGGATGTTTCTCTTTTTATAATTTCAGATCTTCTGTATAAAATTTTAGTTGGTTTCTTTTATTCATGTCTGAATTCGAAGCAACACGAGGAATATTTGCGGACCCCGTAATTTTTAACCATGGTCAAGTGTCGAGTACGACACCTATGCGCAACTAATTCTCCACAAACATCCACTTTAAGCCAACGAGAGGAAAGGCTTTGGGATAGATTTTACATCTTACAAAAATAGCTAAAACCTCTACCTTCCTGTATAAATTTTTGTTGAAACTGAGACTTAAAGCTTGTAACCCTACTATCACAAAGTGATGCTCCTTCGATAAGGTTATAATGAATCCTGCTAGATATTTAGATGAAATACAGAGATATTATGAGGAAATGTGGATAGTTGTATTGTTAGATGTATATGGATAACGATCATATATATATATATATATATATATATATATATATATATATATATATATATATATATATTTGAATTATTCTCACTGAAAAAAATCTCTTTTTGTATTCCTTTTGGTACAAACAGAATTCAAGTAAATGCATTCTCTCTCTCTTATTAATTTTTTTTAAAAAAATGTTTAATAAAAATTATTGATAATGTTATCATAAATTACATATTTACTGCATCATCTTGAAAAGAAATTGTTTTGTTGCTCAAATGAAATTTTAGGTGTTCGAATTTCGATATGAAATATTTCGATTGAAACTACTATGAGATATATTTATCTAAATATTATAGAGATTTATATTTCAATAGTCAAAGATCCACGAGAATTTCAACCTTTAATTCATCAAGGGTTTCTTACTAATATCACCTTCAAGTATAATTTTAAAAGGGAAGCTGCGGAGATGTCGAAGGACAAGAAATGTGGGCAATCTTGAACGAGAATCCATCCTGGGTTCCTGAGGCGCCTTGAAAAGCTGCCGTAGCTCAGCTTTTAACAAGACAAGAGATTGTCTGTGATCTTATCTCAGAATTGGTGAGTCACCGACTTAACTGAATGTACTCTATGTAACTCTGGTCAGCTCATGACCGCTGAACATTTGGATGCGTGTGCTCTTCACTAATAAGTTTTAATTCTATTGTCAAAAATATTGGACAGCACGTGCACATATGGCATAGATGATATTGTAGCGTGTATGGCGTTTGTAAAATAAAAAAAATCAATGTTTCGATAATAACACGCAACAACGATTGCCTTTGAAACAAATGAGAGATATTTTATGATTTAAACAAAAACTGCGTTTTCAGGTATTTATATACCCAAAATATGGGATAGTTTAATGAGATTTAAAATATCTCCTAGAGGTTGATATGAAAATTATATATATCTCGATTCATTTCATATAAACTCTCTTGCTTTTAAAAGAATACTAACAAATTTTTTGTGTATGCTCTATCATTCCTATGAATAGCCTTTTTCTAGTATTTTTCCCGTCGTGACGTTTTATCTGCAAAGTTACTAAAAGATTCATAAAATGTCGAGAGAGAAGCTTGACTCGGCAGGTCGTCAACCTACAAGGTCAAGAATACATGAATATAACACCATCTATTTTTTAAAAATGAATTTTCTACAAATATTGAAAACTTTCAATAGAGCTTCTTAAGACTCAAAGAAAAATATTTTGCTGAAAATTTGCATTATTTTTAGTTTAATATAAATAATTACATGACTGCTGCGAGTATTTTGACGTATTTAAATTAAATCCTATTAGTCTCATTAATCATATTGAATTGTCAACAAGAAAAGAAAATCGTTGAATAGTTTCAAGTCTTTGTCTTTTAAGTTTATATTTTAGTTAAATTTTAAACTGTAAATTTCAATAATGATTTATTTTAATTTTATTAACTGCTGCAAACATTTTGTTTATTAAGGCAAATTTTATGTTTTGAAGAAATACTTATAAACTATTTGCATTATGATCATAACATATTTATTAACTTTTACGTCACACACGCACAGAGAAGCGAATATTATTAAAATCATCCATCACATAGTTCATTTAGATTGACAAGAAAGGCCTGACAGAATATATGGAAAAAAATTGGTGTCATTTATATTTTTACAGCCTTTAACCAAGTAATGTAAAAAGAAATTTAAATCGTTTGAAGATAAAATTATAAGAAAAAAGCATTAGACAGAAAACTCATCACTCATTAAATTCTAATTATTTATACAATTGAATTTTTAGTATGTATGTGTGCGTAGTTTTAATAATCCATGTTTTCAAAAACCGTTACCTTTTAAAAAACATAAAACAAACAATATTTCATGGTTAGAAACACGTATTTTAAATGAATATTTTTAACAGCTAATAGGAATTTCCTACTTATTAATAAATCAAAATGTAGAGAAGTTGCTCTAATTGTTTTTTAGACAAATACGGGGGAAAACATAAAGATACCTTTAGAAATAAAATTCAAACCCTTAAACTTAAAATTTAAGTTTGAATTTTAGGTTTCTTGCAGTTTTTAATAGTAAATACATATAAGTATGTAGCATGATTGATTGTGTACGTGTGTGTGTGTACTTATTACAATAAATATGAATAATTATGAAATGATAAAGCCAAATATAAATGATATTTCAGGGATTTTGGTTTTGTTATAATGTTTACAATTTTTCTAAATTTCAATTAAAGTCGTTTTAACGAATTGGTATCAAAATACGTAATTTATCCAGTTATATGGAATTACCGTATATTTTAGCCATTCCCAGGTAAATTATTGAACTTTTAGTTAATTATTTTTTTTCATTTTGAACAAAAAGAAATTCAAAACAGCAAGAATAAAATTAGTAAACATATAAGTTGTTAATTTAAGTAAAAGACATTAAGTTTATCATGAGACACAGATATGCAGTTTTGTGAGCATATGTTTTATAAAAATTGCCTGAATAAATATTGTATTAAAATTAAAAAAATACAAGTTTATATATATATATTTTAAAAAATTCTATTTTAGTTTTTCAAAGGTGACCAGAAAAATTAATTCAATAAAAATGAAATAATGAAACATTCTACAGCCAGCAAACAATATTAAATGTTTTGGCTTAAAGTACATAAAAAATCAGATTTATCTTTTAATAGTATTAATAAATAAAAAACGAAATGTGTATAAGATGGTTTTAATTTTAAATTTAATATTACTAAATTAATATTTGAAAAAAACTATATAAACGTCAAGTGTCATCCACTACAGGTTTAAAAAAATGTATTTGAACTTGAATAAATGAATAGAAAATATTTTATTAACGATTGAAAATTTTTTTTTGAACAAGATATATATAAATAAGTATATATATATATATATATAGGGAGAGAGTAAACTATATATATAATAGAGAGTAGGAGTTGAAAAAAAGTCATTCTTACCCGAAAATGTCAAAAACAAAGACATAACGACTAATATATTATAAAATTTATATTTTATGGCTGAGTAACTGTTCTATTCTTCAATTTCCTATAACAAGAATGATTAATTTATTGTACTAAAATCTATATATAACTAAACATTTTTTTTTCTAAGCTGAGCGTTGCTTCTAACAGGAATCAAACGACCATTCTGTCAAACTGAATCCAAAGCAACGCTCTTCTCAAATCTCGTGCTTGCAGAGGATAATCGGGCGCTTGTAGCGCCCCAATTGGTTCCCCCCCCCTCAACACCGAACCTGACAAATTCGTCATGCGCTCTGCCCCAAGTGGAGTAAAATATATTATCTATCTCACCGGATATTGTGCGTTAAAAGTCGCTTGTCAACGCTTCTGAGGAGGCTATTCTTTATGATTTATCGTTTTTTTTTCTGGCGTTACTACGCGTGCGTATGACGAGAACCCTGAATTAGTGTTTGTTTAAAGCCCCTGTGGCTCTGGAGGGAAGACAGTGGTACGTCACACATAATTGCTAGGGCCGTAATCGTAAATTATGTTTTGAGCACAGCTAAAAATATAACTATGAGGGGATGTTAGGATTTGAAGAGACGGAGGAAGATATACATCATGAAAATAGAAATCTAACTGGATAGTAGTGTTAGGGTGGGGTTTGGGAATACCTGGGGTTTGGCTATCAGTATTATTTACGGTTATAACTAATGATGAACGAGAGGAAAAGTGTCACAAATCGCATTGAAAAAAATGTCTTATCAGTACAGCGTTTCAGATATGGATAAATATTGTTTTAAATAAAGCAATTTGCATTAAGATTTCTCATTTTCGATGCTCATATTTAACTAGAAATTCTAGGATGCAATTCAACCTCTTCCAGTGATCTTTTCGGCTTCAAGAAATAATTTATTCAACTTAACAGATCTAATCACCTTTACATGGCATACGGGTTTTATTATTTTTTGTGCTTGTACGATCGACGGTGATGGCGATGAAGATTGAAAAATTCATCTTCGGAGACGGAAAATTTAATCATGATGCATTTTCTGAAATTTTGCTTTTTAAACCATTGTTGCTTGTCAATCATAACGATGACTTTTTACACGCTGAATATCTGATTACGTTTAGGAGAAGGGGGGAAAGTACCATCGGATGCTAAAAAAATCAATTTTCATAACATTTTAAAAAATTAAAACAATGTTAAGAAAATTTTATAAAGAAAATCACGTCAAAATCCGACTATAATTACGCTCTCAGCAATAAGAAATGTAACTATCAACAAAAAGACTTGACCTTTAAAAAAATGCCAAGTTAACAGATTTTTCGTTAGTTTATGTTTGGATTTCTTTGAATGTTTGTTTTATTAACCCTATACAGCAAGGGTGTCAAAATCGAGGCCCGAAGCGAAGATTTTTACGGCCCGCCAGTATATCGGCACACAAAAATATATAATACATATAATAATTTCTCCCGAAATAGAAAAGATAGCCGATAAGAGATGTCAGTGTCAGGGCTCAAACATTAAATTTTTATTGTTTGTTTATGCATGTTTATTGTAATGTTTTAGTCAAAATAAACGCGTTTCTATGAATATTGATTATTTTTGTGGCCCACATAAAGCCACCTTGTTTTGTTTGCCCAAGTAAGCCTTTAAGTTCCACACCCTTGCTATACGTTGTGTACGGGCACTGATTTTCTTTTTACTAAATTTGATCTACCCACATTTTTAATTCTTATAGTGAGATTATTAGTGCTAGTGTGTGTGTTTTTAAGAGATGCAATTTCTGCATGGTACTGAAATACTTCTCATCAGGGATTTTATTTGTGCTGAGGGCAGGAATTTAGATTCTTGAAAATATTCGACAATGATTGGCAAAGCCAATGTGCGATTTGTTGCTTGAGAAGAAATGAAAATGGAAAGATAATCCAAAAAAGCCGGTATTATCTTTGTCCCCATTGCAATTTACGACTTAGTATTACACCACGTTTCAAATTGTGTGTGTGCACATACAAAATTCTCAACCGTTTGAAAAAGAAGTGCGAACACGAAATTTTTTTGTAAGTATGAGAGAAATTCTTAAAATATATATATATACTCGCATTAAACACTCTTCATAGTATGCAGAGTGCACTTATAAAAAGCAAACATTTAGAGGTTTTTTTTGTGTTCCAAAATTATAAAATAAAAAATTAGCGTGAAAACTTTAAAATTTTTAAATTAAAATAAATTCTTCCATTTTCGTATTCTGTGAAGTATTATGCTTTGTTGAATGCAATAAAAAAATGTGCCCTTTTTTTTGTAACATTTCGGACAAAAAAAAAATAGACTGCTTAAGGGGTTAAAACTAGTTTTAAATGCTTACTGAATATATATATATATATATATATATACACACACACACAAAATGCATTCATTATAATTTTTTAGTCACAGTATCCAGGTGACCGTGGCCGTAAAACGGTGGCCGATGTTGTTTCTGTCGACTTTTGATGTGGAATTTTGGATAATGGGCTGCAGGGAATATACAGCGTGTCCTAGGGATGATGGGACAAACTTTATGGCCTTCAGTAGATTGAATGGGTGCATCAGCCCCTGCAGACAGTGATTTTTAGTTGTACCAGGGTTTTCCAGAATTCTTGGGACAAACTTTAAGAAGAGGTAGGGGACACATTATAAAAGGATTCAGATTTGCGTAGCAACCCATGGTCGAAAAAGTTTTCGTTCGGCGCTAGGTGGCATTGTTCACAAGAGCATTGGAGGAAACAGACCTGCATTACCGTAGTCGTTTGAGCTGCCATCGCCTACAGAGGAGTATGGAACAGTTTTACGAACACCTAGCTGGCAGATATGCACCTGTTTTACGGATTGGCAGAAGGAAATGAACGAACAGTAGTAAGATTGTATCGAGAAAGGTACCCGCAGAGGAATGCACCGGACCACCGGATGTTTACTAATTTACATCACAGTTTGTGCAAATAAGGCTCTGTACGAGGTAATAGCCATAGTGAGAGTGGGCCACGAATGACTTAAATTTTTAGCATCAAATAAAATGTTTTGGAAACTGTTTGAAGGAATCCGAGTACCAGCGTACGAGCCGTCGCTGCTGCCGTAGGAGAATCTCGGAGTAGTGTTTATCGCGTTGATGCAAATTAGAAAACATCCGGTAGTCCAGTGCATCTCTCTGTGGGTATCTTTGGTGATGGAAGCTTCTCGTGCATTTTCTTCTACCAATCCGGTGCATATCTACCAATTCATAAAACTTTTCCATATCCCTCAGGGGCGATGACAGCTCAAACGACTGCGGTAATGCAGATCTGTTTCCTTTAATGCTCTTGTGAACGTCACCTAGAGCCGAATGGAGACGTTTCGGACCATGAGTTGCTGTGCAAATTTGAATCATTGTGTGTGTGTGTGTCCCCTACCTACCCTTAAAGTTTTCCCCGATAATTATGGAACACCCTATATTACATACCTATTTGGAATCTTCAACAGTCATGGGATCTGCGCTGTTTCCATCAAGTACAGAGTTCGAGTCCTGGTACGACTAAATTCCTGGTGTCTGCAGGGGCTAAAGCACCCGTTAAATCTACCAGTCAAAATTTTCACATTGATAAGAAATGAAGCTTGGAAAGTGAGTTAGAAACTTGGGTGTCACAGCCACATTACTGGACCATGGTTTCAAATTACCAGGTTTGTCGCTAATAGCCTACGTGTTTTTTCAGAGTATTGAGTTAATAAACAATGAATCAATCGATTTATCTTATTTATAACAGAAAGCTATCTTCAAAAGTTTTTCTTTTTATAGTTGATATTATACTTCTTTTGAATTGTCGAAACTTGTTTTCTTTTCTGTGAATACTGTAAAAATTCTTTAAAATAAATGTTTGAAATTATCAAGTTCTTATTTTTGGGGGAGATTTTTTTTTATCTTACATAGGTACCTCATGTTGATCATATAGGATATATCAGCCTTAATACATCATGCAACGGCTTTTTTTTTAAAAATTTTTTTTTCAGTAACTGAATGTTTTAGTTCGCTTAGTTATTCAGCTATTAATTAAAATTTTCTTGCTGAAAAATTTACTTTATCTTTTACGACGAATTCCCTTTAAACTAAAAAGCTAAAAGTGAGTCGAGATTTTATTTCCTTATATGTAAACGAGAATATGTCTTTCCCACAAAGCTCTCTCCGGACGTAGACGGTGTTAAAAGAAGGTAACAAAAAATTATAATATTTGTGATGTTTCTAATTATGGAAATTATTTTACAAACACAGTTTCTATTTTTTTAATAGATTTTCTAAATAATCTCTTTGCGACAGTATCTTGATAGGTTAATTAAATTAAGGGATAAAGTCACTGTTAAAAATAATCTTTTAATAATAAGGAACTTACTTTCCACTTGTTTCACATTTATTTTAATGATTTTGTGGAAAACAATAGGATTAGTATTAGAACTTTTTCTTTAAACCTCTTCATTTAGAGGGTTCTGCTTCTATGCAAAGTATCAAATCGTGGCTGGTTTCTCGAACCCAGTGCCACTAAAGACCCGCCGTGTAGGGGAGCGATGCACGCTAAATCTGTTGAGAGCTCAAAAATCCTCCTGTTGGTGTTGTGTGGTAGTAAGGACAGGGGTGCTAACTTAGATGTCTTCCTCGTCCCTTACCATGATTCAAAATTACGAGGTCCGTCGCCAATAGCCCTCGAGTAGCTGAACGTTGCGACGTTAATATTCACTCACTCTGCTAAAATGCAGAGGCGTACCGCGCAGTTTTAAAATTACAGGTTGGTTGATGGGACTATGTGGTACGGATCCATTAAGCATATTATCTTTCCTTTTAATTCAGAAAATATCAAAGAATTTCATGTTCTGCCGGAAAGTTAGAACATAACTATTGCATTGATCGGAAAGCAATATGAAAATATACAGTGAAATACGTTGGACGTGAAAAACCTTAAGACGAATTAATACAACGGTTACAACAAACTACTATGTTTTCATGCATTTTTTCTCTTAACATGAAACAAATATCGCTTAACAAGAAAAGATTTCCCTTTTGGGAATAAACAATATAAGGAACACACCAGCCGTATCAGACTGTCTTGTTGTATCATCGGAAGAATTCATTGCAGTAGGTAATGATAATGTGTATACAGCCCCAATTATGGCAGACGAAGACATTTTGGAGTTTGTTCAAAGCTAAAAAAAAATGTTGCTGTAAATCCGACGTTGAAAATGAAATGAATAATCCATCCATATATCATCTGAAATAAGGTACCGTCGTGAAAAGTATGCGCAGTTATTTGGACGCACACTCTAATGGTGAAATGAATAAAAAATGGATGATATCGAACAAATTGTCGACTCAATGCTAAAGAAACAATTCAAAGAAATATATATATATATATATATATATATATATATATATATATATATATATCCAATTATTTTCCAAAAACTCAATAAATGTTTTGTTTTTCAAAAAAATTGAACATTTTGTATTCAATTTCTTCAAGTTCTTGTGACTGTTTTTATTTCATAGATTTTTATTAAATACATGCATATATAAAGTATATGTATACATGCATATATATATATATGTAAATAAAAAATAAACCCTAATAATAAACTTAATTTTGTTGATATATGGTTTTTTTTTGCAATATCCTTTAACAAAAAAGAATATTTCAGTCCCTTCAGTTTCGTGTTAAATGATTTTCCCTGTGTTTCTGGGTTTTTTTATTGTATCCCAAAGTTGATTTCTATAAGAAAAGAATATTCATCACAAGTTCTTAAAAGAATGTGCAACAGATCATTTATACAATTACAGGTACTACGCATTGAATTATTCTGCAAAAGAAGCCTGTAGAAACCACTAAAAGTTTTAGGGTTATAAGCATTTCCTCTCTATATATGTTTATAGAGGAAAACATTTTTCTATACGCTTTATTTCAACCTTTAGAATGGTCTGTGGAATCTATAAGACTTGTTTATTCCCTAATGGTATATAAATATATCTATAGTCCTTTCGTATACTTTCAAAAAATAGTAGCTCTCCATCATTCGCAGGTTAAATAACAATTTTAAGTTTAGATATTCCTTTACGGAATCAATGATACTTGAAGGCTGATTCTATGACTAGTATTAAAAGATGAAAGACTGATTTTGAAGTCGTTAAAAAAGCAAAGAATAATAAAAATTGATTTTTGTCAAAATCTTTCAATATTTACAACAATAGAAGAATCAAAGGTATATACTTCTTACCCTGAAGGGGAAGGAAACGCGATTTGAGCTTGGGGAAAATTCTGCAGACTAGAATAACACTAAGGCACCATAAAACCCGACCACTGCTTCCGTTCAGGAAATGAGTTTTCCATTCTTTTGGTAGAAATCACACTGTTATTGTTTGGCATCACCTTTCACAGCCAAATTACTAGTTTTTAGGCTATGTTGCAGTTAAACAAATAAAAAAAATCAGCTTTCTTGTTCACTAGCTCTTATTCAAGAAATCTTTGAATTGTAAAAACGAATATTTATACCTCGATATTTCAATTATTTTATTCATATTAAAAGATTTAAAAAAATCGTTATCAGACATTTAATGGATGATGTCGGTGAATGTTTTTAAAATAATTTTAAAAAAAACATGAGAGAAAGCATGAGATTTTATATTTGAGTAAGCTTTATTTTAAAGCTTTAGAAATGTTATGAAGCTTGATTTATATTATATTATATATATATATATATATATATATATATATATATATATATATATATATATATATATGATGAGAACTATATACATTAATTCATACCAAATTCTCCTAATTCTTACAACATATTACGCAAAGACCGTATCAGTTTTGTGCGTGTATGGATGGTACCAGTGGCGTAACAGAGAACATTTGGGCCCCCTACAAAGTCAGGTTTTCGGCCCCCAAGTTGGATTTTACAAAGGGTAGGCACTTGGGGGCAGTCAGGCTTTGAGTCCCCTAGAACCCTGCCCCCCCCCGCGATGAGGGGTTTGTGGGGGTGTACGTTATGCCACTGGATAGCACATCATATCTTAGAAAGCTCAGTTTTTTTGCCTCTAAAACGTTAAATATTCTAAATGATGATTTTTCTGTAGAGGAATGAGCCTCGATTCGATTTCAGCATTGCTGACCATGAATCTCATGTTCTTGAATGATGAACTGTGAGCAACCTCATATTCAAAACATTTTTTAAGTTAAGTATGTGTTGAGTTCATAAAAGTAGTTGCAGACAAAAAAAAATAATGAACTGCGTTTTATAAGTCAATTTAGAAACATTAGAAAGTTGAGCTTTTGTAGCTTTTATTTGTGAAATCTACCTAATTTATCTGAATGGTAATAAAATAATTAAATAACTTATAAGGGATTAAGTGAATATTTACGTCCCAATCTGAAACTGGGGCCATTAGAGACGAATCTTGAAACTGAACCTTTTTCAGACTTCAAGTACGATCTGAGCGAGCATACACAAGTGAAAAATACGATACTGATGGGAAAAATGTTATATGCCTTCAAGATTCCTTCACTTCTCTTCATAATCATTTCTTACATTTAAATATTTTTCGTATTTGTCCAAGAGCTTCGGAATTTCTATGTTATACTGTTTTGCTTCCAGTTCATTAAGCCTCGTGTTCGCAGCGTTCAAACAAAAGACCGAAAGTACGGAACTTGCTTTTAGCATTTAACATCTTTCCCTAGCCTTTTAAAGCTACAATTTTTCTGCTGTAATTTATTATGTTAAAGTTATACTTATTATAAATTTTATTCACCCAAGCCTCAAAAACTACAATCAAACATTTCGTGTAGGCAATTCCAAGAAAAATCAATTTCCCCTTAATCTAAGTTAAATTAAAGTTTTAAATAGTTTGCTAATGGAATAAGTGTTTGCATTATTGTAAATCAGGCAAGTACTTGAAATCTCTTCCCCCTTTTTCTAGAAAGATGCAATATAAATATACTCATGCCACAAATTAAGGTCACAATCATATTTTTCGTTATAATTTTAAAATGCCTCCAGTAAAACTAATATAGTGATGCGACGCTATTTTGAACTTATTTATTTTAACATCGACCCAAGTTCCATAAGTTAACATCGCATCATGACTACAAGTTAAGTTACCGAAATTCTAAATTAAAAACACTCATCTCACGCTAAATTAAACACTGATCGTATAGTTTTAAAACATTAAATTAATCTTAATTAAAGAACATGGTTTTTTTTTAACAGTACATTCTGAAAAGACGTTACTTATCTGAAAGAGACTTGAGTGAAAGGATTGGGATGGGTGGTCCCGGGCAACGGCTGAAGCTGTTAGCACTCTTCGATGTTCAAGCTGTAAAAATTTGTAAGAAAAAGCCACGAGAAATGGCGTGCCAACCTTTTTAAAGGTCGACCGCGCTACTCCCCAAAACATCCACCCCGCACTTCTGGCGGTAAATTATAGTAGTACTCTGATTAAACCAACAAGCCGCGCAAGAATACAGCTTTGCCCGCCATAAGGTACATTGACCTGAGGCACACCCCAAATTCCTTAGAAATTTGCTTCCTGTAAACAAGGCAAATATAAAAATTACAATTGTATCTCGGGGACCGGCGGCCTCCCATCAATAGCTTATATTTCATACATTTTGAAGAACGGGTAGCGCAATGTCAACCTTCAATTTAGGAAATTTTTTTTGTTTAGTATTAGTTTTTGTGCAGAACTACTAGATTGAGACAGTTCACGCATATGAGAATTTAGCTTTTAGTTTTGTTGGTTTTAATGCAATATTCACAAGTTAGTCTGTTTGGAGGGAGAATGACCTCTCAATCATTTAGATCAGGGGTACTCAACCTTTTTTACTGCTGGGCCGCATACATATGTTAGTTATTTCACGCGGGCCGCAACATGAGGATAAATGGGGGGGTTATTGATTGATTGATTGAATATTAACGTCGCACTGTTCAGCTACACGAGGGCTTTTGGCGACGGACCACGTAATTTTGAACCATGGTCAAGTGACGTGGACGACACCTGAACTGGCACCTCCTCTCCTAACACCACACCACACCAAGGTAGGATGTTTCAGCTCTCGACAGATTTAACGTGCATCGCTGCCCTACACGGTGGGTCTTTAGTGGTACTGGGATCGAGCTCGTGAAATGCCTGCCATGATCTGATACCTTGACCACTGGGCTACCGCAGCCCTGTGATATTTGACTGACGAAACATTTTGTTTCTATTGCATAGGTTATTCAAGAAAGCCTTTTTATCACCTGTTGCAAGAGATCTTCTAGGAAAAGTGTCATTTAATGGTTTCTGTTTATTGGTATTTTTTTTTAAGTACATCACTTTCGCGACAAATCAAACAATTACTGATCATTGTTTGTTTTTCACTACAACATAGCCGACCTCCCAATTGTCTTGAAAATGTATATTTTCTTCGAATATTTTTCGCTTGCAAGATATGAAAGATTGTTAAAAATTAGCTTCGCCCTTAATACTGTTACTACTCCACTGCTGTCAGTCTTGTCACTGTCTGTTATCATTAACATTAACCGTTCCAAATAGAAAAAGAAAATCAATTCGTTCCCCTACGACACCGACAGCAAAATTGATATATTTGATTTCTTGAAAAAGAATTTCGCACCAAATTTTTAATACAATGTTCTTAAATAAGTGAATTTCTAAGAGTAATGGGCCATGACCGGGCCACTTAAAAAGGCTCGGTAAGCCTCTGGTTGAGTATCGCTGGTTTAGATGATTCCTTGAGATGGAGAACCGTTGGCAGGCTTGAATCTAACCAGTCTCAAGCGGAGGTAGATGGATGGTTACAAGTGGCTCGAAAGTGGTTTCCGGCTGGGGAATCAATTACAAACAAGTGGTACTGTCACCAGTAAGGTCATCCAGAGTCACAATACTGAGCATCGATAACTCACAGATTCACCATTTGTTATTAAGCGCATGACAAAATAGACAAATAACGGTTTCTTAGCTTGCTCGTGACCTTGTTGCTATATCTGGAAGAAGAATTTCCAGGAAAACAGTTTACATCCATCTAGAGACTGACCTATCTCTAGTCTTGTACGTTCCTTTGACTGCATTCAACAGGAAACACCGGATATTGAGAATCTGAAAACCTTAATTGTGGACACCACAAGAAGGGGGAGGGGCGTGTTCTTTTCAGTGATGAGTCGAAATGTACCAGAAAAAATTATTCTCGGTGAGTCTTCACACGGAGAGAAAGGGGAGATTGATTCCATCCGTCTTATGTAATAAAACTTATCAGATTTGGTGGTAAAGAAATACTTGTGTGTGGTGGCATATTGTTGGGCAGTCGTACATCATTGTAGGTTTTCGATACGTGAACTGTCAACTCACAGCGCTATAGGGATTAGATCCTGGAAAGGATTAGGTCGTACTGCGTGCTATGGACCGGGACTTCATTTTTATGGACGATAATGCGCGACCACAATAAAATCACAATGTTAATGAATTTCATGAATGAGGGGATATTTGCCGTATGGACTGACTCTCGAGGTCTCCGAATCACAATTCTTAGGAACATGTATGGGATGGCCCTTTCTCAGGGCAGCTCCTCTCCCAGGATTCCCAGGAATTATAAGTCCCACTTTTGGAAAAAAGTACTTTGTTGCCCCAAATATTTATTTACACCCTTATGCACAGTATGAGAGCTCGTCGTGATGCTTGTTTAACAATTCACAGTGGTCTCATTTCATGTTAGATTGACTTTTCCCAAGATAAATGCTTCATCATCGATTTATAATTTCACATTTTTTATGGACTTTTATCTTAATTTACAGTTGAAATATTTTCTATTGTTTTATCGCTATATTCCTAATGAGATTGTAGTATATCTCTGTGCCAAATACAGACAACACAGTAAATAGTTCTTCAGTTTTCACAGATTTTATGCTTGTGACCTTAATTTTTGACATTGTAATATTTATAAAAAAAAGCAAAATCACATAGGTCAGGTATAGCATAACTTATAAATTCTGTGTGTGAGCAAATGATTAAATTTTAAATGCAATTCATAAATATAATTATATTTATTCTCATCTACTTTATCATATATGTAATCTAGAGGATATCCTTATGCATAAAGATTTATCCCCATGGGATTTTAATAGTTATTACATTTTTATAATAATATAAATACGATTCAATGTGTAGTTAAAAATATTTTTATACTTTACGCTTCCTACATAGAATAAATAACTGATCATTAAAACATATAACTGAACTAACAAAATGCAATTTAACTTTTTATAAATATATAATCATGATTTAAATTAACTTTTCAATAATAAGATAAAAATAAATAATCGATAAAATGTGTTTTTGTACTAGAATATTAAAACCAAACTCAGAATAATATTGTATTAATAGGCTTCCAGAGAGACATGTAAATAGACAATCAAATTTGCATAAAGCATAAGTATGATAAACTATCATAATTTTGTATATAATAGAGAGAATATTGTGTTTAAATATATTCTGTGTGTGTGTGATTTATAACAAAATTTCTTACTATAAAATCTTACCATAGGTTCAAAATTATATTTGACTTCTTAAAGGCAAACTTATTAAATTATTTAAATGGAATTGATCTACAAAAACACTATTTTAATTACACTACATGTAATTTTACAACGAAAATAATAATAAATTATGTAACTCAATTGCATCTAATAACCGATTTTGCACAGAATAATCTATTGTACGAATAATTTTACTCTTCGACATCAATTAAGCAATCTACAGAGTCTTGATAACTTAATATTTCATATCTATCTTCAGAACTAGATTTCTTTGGTATGGAGTACGTATCTAAAAGGATAATCTCTGGTTTTTGTCCCGACTTGGTTGTTGTCTTCTTATCTTCATTATTTTCTCTCAGATCAAATCTATACTCTTTCGGGTCGAATTCACTATAAGTGCCTGTTGAAGTTTTATCTCGACATGTCGGGCAATAGAGACATTTAGGTGAAACAACGTAGCATTTATTGCAAGTCTGTGGGAAGAAAATTTTCGATAGAATTAAAAAAAAATGTCAAAATTTGTTTTTGCATTAAATTATACTCAATAAAACAAAATGTTAAAGTGTTTTACTATAATTCCTTTTTTTTAACTTTTAGAAACTTGAAATTTGGCAATCATGTTTCCTTTGTTCAGTAGATATCCGCTTTGCGGGAATTGAATCCCGAAAAGTGTTGTGGTAGCGTTATTCTAGAGAAAAAGAATTCCCATTTTTGAACTGTTAGATTTACAAACTTAAAATTCAGTAAACATGTTTGTTCTATTGAGTAGAAAGCCAATAAGAACAGGTTTTATGGAAATAGATTCCCAAGTGGAGTTGCAAAGGCGTTTGAAACAAAAACTCCTGTTTTTGAACCTTCAGACTTACAGACTTTAAATTTCACAAACATATTTATTCTGTTTAGCGGAGATTCACTAAAAACAGGTTTTACGGAAATCGACTGCCAAGGAGGTTTGCAGGAGATTGTGAAGCGTTATTAAATTTTAAAAAAGTTTTGTTTTTGAAAAATTAGACTCACACACTTAGAATTTGGAGAAAAAATTTATTATTATTTAAAAATAGAATTTCTAAGAAAAAAAATGTGGTTAATTAAACGTTAGAAAATATGAAATAAAAGAAAAAAAAATGAGCATGACAGAACAAGGTTTAAAAATGTAATTAGTAGTATTCATAAAGTAGGATACACAGATATAAATTTCCATTTATTTTCTGAATTTTGTTTAATTAAAATGATAGAATTTATATATGAAAGATTTATTAATCTTTAATAAATATTTAATGTTACACTCGATCGAATGGCTGTTTGTAAACCTTAAAAACAGCAGATGAAGAAAATAATAGATTGACGTTTTTCATTTTTAAAATTTCTGGTTGACTCAATGCAAAGACTAAGACAGCGTTTCTCAAACTGTGGGGCGCGCCCCCTAGGGGGGGCGTGATAACTTTACGAGGGGAGCGCGAGCATAGTAAACAAAAAAATTATTTAAAAAAATTATATATTTATTGAAAGTAAACAAACAAAATACATTCTGATGTACTAAAAAATAAAATACTCATTTATACTTATAAATGTATCAGTATTGCTCAATGTATTTAACAATGCTAAGTTAAGGGCAAGTTTTATAATTGCCAGTGACTCCATGGGCTTTCCAAATCAACACTCATTTTGATAATTTGTACCGTTTAAATTTAATTGCTTTAATGCCGATTTAAATTGAAGCGATTTGCTCCCCAATGCCCCCCTTTTCCACGTATGTGATGTATTGGAAATTCGCAATAAGCAAATTCTCTGAGAAATAAGTGAATCCTTCGCCAACACTGCCAATGTCCTTTTATTGCATTCCAGAGCCTTCGGAATTTTTTTATGAATAACATTGTACAGAAAAGATCGAACTTCGGAAAGACGTATGTATACGTCCGGGACAATTAACGCTTTGACTGAGCGAGATGTTTATTTACGCTGGCGACACTTAGGAGGATAAAGTTCTATTACAGATTTTGCTTCAAAGTATACTATCATTGAATTCAATACATTATTATTGTATGGAATCGGATTGAAAAGTGGGTCGCAAGCATTGAAAGAAGCACTGGACTACGACTGTAGATCTAACGCGAATTGTCACCATTATTTTAAGCAAACTTAAACAGAGTTCTCTGTGTATCACAATTCTTTCTCATCGTGTCAAGCCTCGATAATTACTCAATAGAAATTAATAAATATTTTAAGAAAACTGCTCAAGGTATTGATAATTTAAAACTATTTTATTAAAATCCTTAATTTAAATATTTTTACTAGTGAAATCTCGATCGATATTCTGATTTTTGTTTTGAATTAAGTTTCAAGTTAAAATTCTTACATAGCAATGCCGACCATTGGAGAAACAGCATTGACCACAAAATGAACAATGGTTCCTTGGATTTCTTTCAGGATAACAGACAATTTTGCGGCACCACGAAAATTCCAAGGGTACGTTACAATCAACGTTGGGGCAAAGAACTGTTCCAGGTATACAGTCTTGGACCCGTGCAAATGTGTTGCAACAACTCAACTTTACTTCTTTTGAAAGAAATGGTATCAGTTTTGGAATCTGGGAATGAGATAGAAACAAAATCACACATAATATATTTTTATAGGCATAATTTTGCAACTTGAAATCTGTCCAAAATTTAATAACAAATAAATATTAAACATTACATTTTAAAAAGAAATAAAAAAATTTCATATTGTTACTATCTGCAATAGTTTTAATGTGTACAGTCGACTCGCTAATTCAAACCTTCGATAATACAAACCTCTCACTAATTCGAAGTATATGCTCAGCCCCTAGAAAAAAAAACACTTGATATTTCGAACTAAAACAATACATTTTGGTACACTCAATATTTCGAAGCAAAATCTGTGGCTGACTAGACAACACGCAAAAATTCCAAGTTATCTTATATAAAATTTCGACAATTCGAACACTCACTATCATGTAGAGTCCTGTAGCAAACAGGTTGGAGCTTTCATGTTTTCTCTTGTATTGACTCTGTGTGTCTCCCCTGTAACGTGGACACTTTGGTGACCATCTGTCTGCCATCCCTTCTTTGTGTTTCCGTTTCCTCAGGCAAATAGACACTTTTATTGCTTTTCTTCTTCAAGTGGACAGTAGACCGACCGCACCTGCCATATATTTCGTTTAACACGTCGCCTTGTCTCGCATGTGTTCAAAAAGGATTGTCCACTACGGTGAAGAGATCCACAGGATTGTATATTTTGCGTCGGAGTGACATGACGATTATGCACAGTATGCATTATTTTAATAATTGTTTTTTAATGTATAAATGTATTCTTTTAAAAAAGGATTTAACTTCTGCATAATACTCATTCTATATAGTATATATATATATATATATATATATATATATATATATATATATATATATATATATATATATATATATATATATATATATATATATATATATAAATACTTTCTAAAAATACTTTAAAATAGTTTTATACATATGTGCAAGAGTATTGTTTTATTACATAGTTACAAATTTAAATGTGTTAGAAAAAATTTCTCTTCCATACCCTCTTGATAATTCGAACTCTTTATAATTCATCGTTTTCCATCGGTCCCTCCGACTTCAAATTATCGAGAGTCGACTGTATATAAACACATTGAGTAGTCAGAGTATTATGACCACTCATTCAATACAATATTGGACCACCTTTCACTCTTAATATTGCATAAATACTTCTTGGTATGTACTCTATGAAATGTTAGTAAGTGGTATGAGGAACACCGGACCAAATCCAATGAATTGCACTTTCCAATGCCTTCATTTATTGGATGATACTGGATCCAGCTGCCTATAGTGTTCCACTAGATATCATCCCAAAGATTCTCAATTGGGTTGAGGTCTTGTGATTGGGGAGGCCATCTAGGAAAGGTTAAGTCCCTGTCATGCTCTTCGAATCATCTGCCGATAAACTCAGCTGTTTGTCGTGCTGAAAGTATCCATCCTTGGCAGAGTACAGCATTAACATAACACAGGATGTACCTGATCTGAGTTAATATTTAAATACTATTGACCATTTAGAGGCTCTTCCACATGAATCAAAGTGTCCATGCAATGCCAAGAAGGCATCCTTAAAAACCTAATATTGTCCCCACCAACCTGCTTCTCAATTTGAATTAATTCAATTCAAGTTCTCGTCGGGTGCTAAATGTTGCTGTGATTTAATTTTACCGAAAGTACCAAATCGAAAGTATCCCAATCTCAAGGGATATTTTACGTGCCGCATAATTATATGACATGCGTGCCTATGGTTTTAGCCTCCAGAAAATCGATCGACTCCTGCCGGGATCGAATCCGCAACCTTAGGCTTACGAAGCATGCACGCTACCTCTAAGCCACCGAGCCGATATTTGTCGATAAGTCAAATGATAATCACATTTAAAATACAAATATATATAGCACATCTCTTATAGACACTAAATAATTTTATACTGTGTACAAAAAAATACTTAAACTTATTATTTACATGATAATTATAAATTTTTGCAATGAAATAATTACATTCATTTCAATATGAATATGAAGATGACACAATAAGATGTTTTTTCTCTTTTTATCCTATAATATCCTACATTACCGTATAACTTATCAAATTGATTAAAAAGTTATTTAGTCAAGATTTCAATCTTCATACCATTTAGACACTTTTTTTTGTTCAGTAACCAGATCAAAATAATAAAACACAATTATTACTGTTTCAAGATTATTATATTCTAAATAAAAAATAATGTTTTCAATATTTCTTCCAAAAACATACATTTATTTTTTATAATAATAATTTTTTTCAAAATATTTATACCTATTTGCATACGTAGTAATTGAAATATTTCACATTAAATGACATAAACAGGCATTAATATAGAAAAAAAGGCATTAATACACTAATGGACAAAACAATTAGCGCACCAAGAAGGAGTCGTCAAAATGAAACGAAAATTTACATACGTAATGATAACTTTGATATAAGTAAATGATTAGAAAATCAAAGAAAAAGAATAATTTGTTTCAGAGAAAAAGGCAAAAGAAGGTAAAATTTAATACCCGAACCCCCTTTAACGCGAATGCACGATGCGATACGATCGGCCATTGAAGCGCACAAGTTCTATAGGATGTCTTAAGGCATTTCATTCCATATTTGCTGTGCCCTTACTTCTAGTTCGTTCAAACTCGTGGGATGCCCAACTCGTCATCCCAAATGATCCTATATATGCCCAATTGGAGACAAATCTGTGGATCGGCCAGGCCGAGGAAGGGTAGTAACACAGTGCGAAAATAGTCTTGTGACACCCTTGCCGTATGAGGCCGAGCATTGTCTTGATGAAAATGGCTCCTGGGAGCCGTTGCATGAGTGGCAACACATGTGGTTGCAGGAAGTCATGGACATACCGCTGGGCTATCATGGTGCCATGGATCAATACTAGAGGTGACCGTGTATTGTAGGCAATGACACCCCATACAATCACACCAGCTGTGGGAGTGGTGTGTCGTGGTAAAGCAAAGACAGGATTGAGGCGTTCACCATGGGGTCTCCACACACGAACATGATTGTCATCACTGCTGAGATTGAATCTGGATTTGTCGCTAAAAACGACTTGGTTCCATTCCGCTACAGTTCTAGTTGCCTCGTGCGCGGCAGCACTCCAAACGGAGGCATCGATGGGTGGGCGTCAAAGGCAGCACACGTAATGGACACCACAATCCCAAATGTCCTTCAGCCAGGTGCCTTCGTATGGTTCGCGGGGACATAGGGGCCCCTAGTGAAGGTGCTACCTGTGCCTGGATGTCGAACGATGAAGCAGTTGGCTGTACGCGTGCATTTCTTACGATGTGGCGGTCTTCTCGACGGCTGGTCTGTCGAGGGCGTCCTGAGCCTGGTCTTCGTGTAAATGACATCTCTCGGATCCACTGGTCCCAACACCTCCTCACAACACAATCAGAGCAGCCTAATTGATGAGCTACTCATCTAGCTAACCACCCAGCTTCCATCATACCGAGGATTCTCCCCCTCTCAAACTGCGACAGCTGCTCATATTGTCTTCGAAAACGTCTAAGTCAGCACTTCCTTTATAAACGATTCAGCACTATCAAACAGGCTTTGGTTACCTGTTTTATACTCCACGGAGAACGACGTTAAGGTGTCCTACTACGTTCGGAACCGTGATTTTCAAAAGCGCATAAATAGATAACTTTCATGATATTTAGTGTCACTTAGATTAGAATACATGCATAAAATTGTTTTAAGGACATTTTGACAAAAAAAAAAAAATGTATTTAAATACAATATTTTGGGAAAAAATTAACTTAGAATAATCTTGTTTCCAAATGTTCACCTTTTGTGAAAAATGCTTCTATTAGAATAATATTTTGCCTGTATATAGCTCAGACCTCTGTTCAGAGGCTCAACTAGAATTTTTGAAATATATACATAACTTAGAAGTGGGTTTATTCATATTTTACGATAACAGAGGGGAGCAATTTTAGGAAAAAAACGCGAATAATTATTTCAATGTGTGGTAACTCTGAAAATAATTTGAATTTTTCAAAACTTCTAGTTGAGCCTCTGTAGAGATGTCTAAGCTATATATAGGCAACATATTATTATAATAGACGCATTTTTTACAAAAGGAGAACATTTGGAAAAGGTTATTCTTAGTTCGTTTTTTGCCTAAATATTGTATTTAAATACATTTTTTTGTCAAAATGTCCTTAAAACAGTTTTATGCATGTATTCTAATCTGAGTGACACTAAATATCAAGAAAATTATCCATTTATGCGCTTTTTAAAAATCCCGGTTACGAACGTAGTCGGATACTTTAAACACCCTCTACCGGCTATACGTAATGCGCAATCACGCTGCATTTCTAATCATTTGCATATCTCCCCGACATGTGCCTTTATGCCAAATTTCATTACGATCCCGCGATTATTTCTTGGTGCGCTAATGTTTTTGTCCGTGAGTGTATATCAAATCAAATACTGTACCGGATAAATATTTTGGAACAAACAGCTATCTCTCAGTGAAAATTCTAGGTTTAACCCCATGGATTCTAGAATGTTTAGAGGATTGTCACAGTTGATACAATCACAAATAGAACTGCAACTTTTGGCACCTTTCACACAGGAACAGCGTACAGAACGGCAACTAGTTCGGCACGAACACATTTGATTTGATAACAATATTTCTCCTTCACTGCCTTCTTTTTGCTCTTCATTCTCAGATGAATCCCAGGTCGGTAATCGCCGGATACGATACTTTTTGTCTGTAAAAGTAGGGATATTTTAAATTTCAATTTTCCAATTCCTACTATTAGCTCGCACTCTCTATACATTTATTTATTTATCTTGCTAGAATTTTCAAGCGTTAATAAAATACATTTTAAAGCACTCAATTGAGCTGGATTTTTATATACATGATCATTTTGGATGACAATATAATAATTTAATTATAATTAATACAAAATAATTGGTTAAAACTAATTATTTAAAGAATTACAAATACAGCCACATTGGCATCATTTTGGCCATTTAGTGACCCTTTTGGCGACTTGTGTCAACACTTGAAAAGGTGCTTTTCTCACGTTTTAAAGCATTCAGTTGAAATGAAATTTTATATACACGATTGTTTTGGATGACAATATGATACTTTAATGATAATGAATAAAAATTAATTACCACTTAATGTTGCGATTCTGTCCTATGTATATACATATTTATATTAATTGTAAATATTTAATAAAAAGCAGCTAAAATAAAATTTTCTTTGTTGATCTAAGTAGGAATTGACTTAAAATAAATTTTTTTATATAACTTTGTTTTTTTTAAATCCTGCTTCCAAGATGACAGTGTACGATAAGGCGGAAGACGAGGTAAAGCTTAAATGGGAGCGACTCAATGGAGTGGAAATGAGGAACTAGGTGTTATGAAATGTAGCAATGTGTACATTGTACTTTTCACAAATAATTTTATTTTGAGTGTAAAATCATCTAAAATGAAGTCTTTTTTCATTTTTTTCAATATAAAATTTTGAAATTATTTTTTAAGTTATCTTTCTCTTAATCTCCGTACCAAAGAAAATCCTTTCCGTATGTATTAATTTTTGTTAAAAAAGAAATTTCCCCTCCAGAAAACTGCAATTTACCGTTAAGCAATAACGAATCGCACTGAAATATTACAACTTAGCTTAATAAGAATAAGGAACTGCCGCTTAACAATCTATGCTCAGTACTGTACAACATCATCTGTAGCAGATGAGAATTCCAGCAAGGCCTTTGATCATACACCATAAACAAACTCTCATGGGGCTGCAATAATGCGTTGAAAGTCGGACATAGACAAACGAATGATATGACATTGTATTTTATGACGAATCACTATTCTTACCAAACACCAAAATAACCTTTTGTTTTGCATTTTTTTTCACTGCTACTCTCGTAGACCGTGGTATGTGTTGGCCTTAAGAGAAATCTTACCCTGATAGCAGTAATATATATATATATATATATATATATATATATATTCTTCAGCTCAATTTCTTAAAATACAAGGCCGTTTTTGGTTCGAATGATCAAGAAACGGATATGGGGATTTCATCTAATCTGATTATATGTATATGAATATAATACAAATGTTTCTCCCTTAAATTTTCTCTCGAGATTTTATTAAATTCATAATGGTCTTGAGCCCTCCAGTATTAAGTTGGTGCTTCTGAAGACCCGTCATGTAGAGGAGGCCGATGCACGTTACACCTCCTGTTGGTACTTAGGAGAAGGGGCATCAGCTCACACAGGTGTCGTGACTGAGGTACAAAAATTACGAGGCCCATTACCAATAGCCCTTATGTTGCTTTATATTAATACATTTTTTTTATTCTCACTTACTTACTCCAAGAGAATTCGTGTGAGAATTACTTTTTTTTTGTTTACCCGCCTAACGGGAAATATGTTGTTTACTACAATTTTATCTCCTAAAAAACTACCACGTTCACGATTGTTAAGATAAGATGATGCAATGTGATTTATCTACGTATTCTGACTAATCACAGAAGATCTAAGCGGAAATCATATGATTCTAAAAGCTTCTGGTTGTCAAAACTATAAAACAGTAGATCATTGGAGCGAACAAAAAATACTTTTGCCATTTTTATTGCTTGTACTCACTTTTGTTGTTCATGTTTTCCACTTTATGTTTGTGATTACCAATTAAAATGTGGATTTTAAAATACCAAGAAGTCACATAAAATATTTCACTCGTAAAATGTTTTAAATGAAATGCTTCCATTTAGTATAACCCTTTCACCAATATATCGTTAACAATGTACAACAACTTCATAGTGTTATAAAAGTATCATTTTTGCGTTGTATTGAATTAGTTGTATCATAACAATGAATTGCGAGTTTGATCAAAACAACATCCACCATAAGTTAAAAAAAAAAGTAGATCCTTCTAAAACACAATAAATGTATTTATAAGAATTAGTATTGTACATTTGGATTATACAATTACTAGACTTAAAACACAGCTTAAATAATTGATAGTACGCGTAAGTGTACTAAAGATAACATATGTAATCTGTATTTACTCGAATCTAATCCTTTATCGGTTCTAAGTCTTACTTATAGTTCTCAAAATGTTTTTGTGAAAAAAAACATTTTGAACACTATAAGTAAGACCGCACCCTCCAATTCTCTACACGTTTTTGAGAACAAATTTTAAAAAATGTGTAAAAGGTTCTTTGATATTCGATACTTTAGAAACTTTAGAAATTCTAATGAGAAATAATAATTGATTTGTTTTGCCAGTATTAAAAACTTTTACTCACATACACATTTACAAGGAAAAATTATATCATTTTGTTTACGCCAAATTTTCAGTGGCCACTTCGCTGTTTCCGTTTATTCCTGCATATAAAATTACCTTCCTTTCCATACTCGAGTCATAGTGAACTCGTCTTGATACTATTACCAATATCTTTGTTGCTTAGGCGTTTAAAGGAAAGCGTATACAAAAAAAATTCCTGAGTTCGAGCAGATACCGATGCTCAGGATAGATAGATTGAATACTGCAGATAAGCTGCGGAACGGGATAAGTTATCGATGCAAGGGGCCAGAATGGATGGTTATATTTTTCCTTTTGAAAAGGTTGAAGACTCAATTTTCCCCTTCCAACTAATGTTTTGCCTCAGATTCTGAGCCGCACCCGATTTTCGGTAGCATTTAAACTAGAAGAATAGTGCAGCTTAGATTGGTACTTCCTCTAGATGAAATCGGATTTAATTTCACATAGACTTATTTTCCCAAAACTTTCTTCCCGCAAATTTATAGTTGAATAAAACAAATCATATGATGTAAATGTTTTTTTCAGGCACGTTTAATATGTATCACAACTAAAACACAAGCTCAGACGATCTCCTCCAAAAATGAAGGTACCCCGAAATTTGAGGAAGGAAATGACGTTTAAGGCTGTCTTCGGTTGATGTTAAAGAATAGGACCCAAATTTGGAACCCCTTTTTCAGATATAAAAGAAATTAAAAAGTAATATGTTATTCTGGTTTCACAACCCTTTAGAGAGCATCATTTTTTTTATCATACTTCCCATTTTAACCGAGTTGATTCATTTTTTCTGGTATAAAATGTGTTTCGCGTTTTTTCTCCTATATCGTAATATTAAATGGACTAGGCTTTCACGTATTAAAACGAAAAAGAAAGTATTAATGGAATATTTTTTGAAATTTTTAAAAATACTATATTGATAAAAGAGGTATGCGTTATAGTATTGCACAAATTTCCTTGGAAATTGAGGCATTTTTCTGTCTGAAAATGTGCTTCGCGTTTAGTTCAAGCTCTCGTACGTTTAGCGAAAACAGCTTTAATGTTTCCAGTCAAAAGTTTTCTGAATTACTTGCTGTTACCCAGCCGCTTCGCTGGATATTCTATGATGTGTGAATTATTGATATACAATTCCCCACTTGGCCGAAACATCTGCACAAGCGCCTAAGGTCACAAAAGAGGAAATAAGCACAGTAGGCCTTGGCCCTCATGGGCTGTTGCGGCACTGAGTTCAGTTCAGTTTATATAAGTCATAGCATTAAGTGTTGGATTGCATTGAAAATAGTTCTTATAACCTTCACCTCTTAAAAAAAGTAGGATTTGTATTCAGAAAATAGAAGTAGAATGATCTTTTACTCCTGTATACTATCTATTCTCGGAGTTGATTCCCACAAAATCTATTTTTAGTAGATTTCTATTCAACAAAACAAACATGCTTGCCAAATTTTAAAAATAAATATTATTATTATTACTTCGGTTGGAAAGGTATAAATAAATATTTTTACACTGATAAAAATGGTTTGTTTTTCGAAACATCTATTCGAAAAGGAAGATAATAAAAATCGAGGTAAGGGCAAAATGGCAATTTTCGACACTTACCTGCAATGTGGATCAAAATTCAAAATTGCAATAAAA
This sequence comes from Trichonephila clavipes, assembly GCA_019973935.1. NCBI lineage: Eukaryota > Metazoa > Arthropoda > Arachnida > Araneae > Nephilidae > Trichonephila > Trichonephila clavipes. Next base: position 168,576 of record BMAU01006214.1, on the reverse strand, counting down.
ATTTTGATTGATTTTGTATTTTTTAAATTTTAGACTGAAACAAGGTTGTAAAGTGTGTTTTTTAATTAAAAAAATTGATTTTTTTAAAACTTTTTTTTCAAATTAAGTGTGCGTTGAGAGTTAATTACCGAAAATATATTTACAACTTTCTTAAGTAGAGCTTATAACGCATACTTACTCTTAAAAAAATGTTTCTTAAGAGAATTTGGCGAAAGTTCTCCCTCAAATACAGATACTTCATTTGCATTTCCATATCCAGTCTCGCATATTCCAAGACTTGTCAGGGTGATAAATCTGTCATCAAAGTGACAGAGAAAAGATCTCAGTTTATTTGCTTGACGCTTCCTAAGTATAATCTGGTACAAGATAATTATATTATCCTTCAAATAATAATAAACACTTTTCTGTTGTAAAAGTAATTATCAATATGAAAGAATCCTTCGTACCTTGTGGTGGAAGGAACTCCGGATAATATTCCCCCAAGATGAGTCATTTTCTATGGTAGTATCATAAACAGTAGCATTTGCGATAATACCTGATCGTGCTTGCAGACTTCCTAAGCAAATCAAAGGCGGTGAGTTGATGTTTATTTGAATCACCCTCTCTCTTAATTTCATGGATACTATGGTTTTAAACGGTACAGTGATTCGAGCCATTTGTTCCCATACATGAGTAGATTTTAAACGCATTTGGTTACAGCGAGAAACCGGAAAATCATACAAAAACTGTCTGGAAAAAAAATCAGTCAATATATTTTATAAACGTAATTAGTATACAATAAGAGTTTCAATGTCTGTGTGATACGTACCGTTTGCTAAAAATTACTTTGAATTTGCTGCGAAATCGACCACATGAATCAATATCATCAGATACCTGTATAAGAGATATTTTTGCTTGGTATTTTGAATTATGTTTATATTAAAATTCAAAGTTCTATAATTAAATTGGGAGAAAAATATCCTAAGCCACTCGAAAATATTTTTTTATTAACATCTCATTTGGAATCAGCGTATGGCGACAAACTTCATCGAAAGTAAAGAGGAAATTGTTTCGGGTGATGGATAAAACCAATCAAAGTTTTAAAATTGTATTCGATTCTTTTGGGATGGTACAATATCATGATGTAAAACAAAGCACTTATCAAACTGTTCTGTATTATCGCAAGCTACTATTTAGAATAGCAAGGCAAAAGGATTACTTAACAACTTAGCCCATAAAAGTATATTTAAGGAAACATTGAACTTTTTGAACATCACCAAATATTTTTTAGACTTAATTGAAATATATATATGTACTCTCTTGTATGTATAACTTTGTACTCATACATTTAAATTTTTTTATGAATTTAAAATTATTAATATATTTTTATCTCTAACCCTAAAAGAAGCCTGTTTGAAATTCTGAATAAAATATTGCAGAAAAGATATACTTTCATAATCATTTGCATTTAAACAATTGTTAGAAATTTGTGAATTTTAGTATATTAACTGCATTCAAATTTTAGTATACATTTTGCAAACAATGACAAATTTATTGAGAGTATATTAGTATTCTAACTACACTATAAATCAGTTTCTCTTGCTTTCTGTCAGAACAACAATCTTAAATGAATAAATGTAAGAAATGGGAAACAAACAGAATAGGTTTATATAAGATATGTTAAGTGTCTTACAAAATAATGTTTTAGATAACTGAATGCAGATCAATTAAATTACAACAAATATACAATGAGACTTTTTCAATCTGCTGACAATTTTTTAACCTATTATGTAATGGGAAATCACTGCAGAATTTTTGTAAATACGAGAAAAAAAGTCTTCTTGGATATTCAACGATTACTTCTAATTAAAAGTATCTTCTTAGAATTTTTTGGGTTGTCCAAAATACACTATACAGTTATTAGCCGCTGTCAATAAATAATATGCAATGATGCACACAACATGGTTAGATTTTGGAAATAAAATACAAAATATTGTTTATCGATTTTTATATCAAATAATAAAAATTATATTATATTTGTAATCGTCCTTGTCATAATAAATGTAACTATTTATCCCAAGAAGCAGAAGTACCTTCTAGTATCAATTTCAAATAGAGACCAGGTGAAGAAAGAATATGGTAGCTATGAAAAACCGTCCATGTCCATTGCTTTTTTATTTTTATTAATGATACATGTAGTCTTGTGCTACCGAACACACTCTTTAAATTAATACATAATTATTACTCAAATTTACCTTTTTTAGTTTATTTTTTAACGTCCAACGCTTTACATATGTATGTATTGTGATTACGTTCATCGACCAAATATTATTCGATAAAATTTCATATACACTTAACTTGTCACTTACTTTCTGCTTAAACTGAGAAAAGAACTCAATAGTAGGGAACATGACATTGAACACACATATTTAAAGCCCTGGCCACGGCTCTCATGCTTGTTTTCCCGAAAATAAGAACTAATCAAAATATAAACCTTAAATGGAGTTTTCATGATACTTGCAATCTAAGTCCTATCCTCAAGATACGTCATAATTAAGATTGTTAGTCAAACAGGCACCAACCCATGTCGATTGAGGAGTTGAAGTTCACATACGTGACAAGTGTACATTTGTCGACTAACGAACGACATCATTCTAACGCAGTGCTTCTCAAACTTTCTATACTCGCGACCCAATTTTCATTCATAATTTTCCTCGCGCCCCCCTCCATATAATAACAATGTATTGAATTCAATAATAATATACTTGGAAGTAAAGCTATGTTGCTACTCCAGTTATAAACCACACAAATTATCAAGATAAATGTTAAATTTTGTATATAATTTTATGACATGCCCATACGCGCGATCACTGGTAATTATTAAATTTTTTCTTAACTTAGTGTTGTTAAAGTAATTATGAAACACATTGAGCAGTACTGGTACGTTTATAAGTGTATTATATAAATCTAAATGTGTATTTTATTTTTTACGTCAGAATGGTTTTTTTTTTGCTTCCTTTCAGTAAATTAATAACTTCTTTTAAAAATCTTTTATTTTCAACTTTTTGATAAGGTCGCGCCCCCCTTGTAAGGTTATCACGCCCCACAGTTTGCGAAACACTGTTCTTACGTATAGTTGAATGACTAATTGAAATTCAAATCCAGTACAAGAAAAGAATTGCAGAATATAAAAACTTCCAACTCTCTGCAAAAAGAAAAGATGAATCTTCGAAAGGTTCCGAAAAGAGTGATCAGAATACCAGAATATAAGTTAACGGAGGATGAGGCTAAGAAGCGTAAGTGTGGATCAGAAAGTGTGCACATGAAAATCAATGGGTAATAGAGCATTCAGCTTGGAAACTTTGCGAAACCTATATTGAAAGCAATTGAGTGAAAATTTTGTATGATTAAATACGATAGAGATATATGTTACTAAAGCATTACGATCAGGCTGTAGGAGCAAACAGGGCTCATTCAAAGAAAGTTTTAGTTGTTCAACATGAGATGCTAGGCTCAATAGTTCTACAGGAAATGGAGTGACAAGAAATTCAGGGTTTGAAATTTTATAACGATATTTCAGAAAATAGGTTTATTTAAATAAATATAAATTTTTGTTCGTGAATTTGTATAAGAATGATTCTTAAATATAATTAAATGGAAATTGTTGCACAAAATTAAAACAAATCCTTTACAACAAAAATCAGTATAAGTCCGAGTCTTATTTACAGGGAAACATGGTACATATTTGAAACTAAATTATAGAAATTTATATTTTTCCTGTTTAAGTGCTGGAACAATCACTCTTTTCGACGTAACTGTTGCCTTAATTTGATTATAAAAGAAATATATACGAGGCGCATCCAGAAAGTAAGTTTCCCGATGTTTCCCCCTTTAAAGTAAACGTAATTAGCTGTGTCAATTGTGCGTGCGTAACAGATCTATGATGTATGAATCATATACCAGCCGGACAGGTCCCGCCTCGTGCCAGTAGCGTGGTAGCAGTGGTCCAAAATCGAACTCATTCCTTTTTTCACCACCTGCGAGATTCGGTCGGTGATAAAGTTCTTGAATGCATAAAGCATTGCGCCTATTGAAATTCCTCGTCAGCTCTGTCAGGTCTATGGGCTAAACATCATGAGTAAGCAGATGGCGCGTCGCTGGTGTAGTCAAAGTGTCCATGATGAAGACGGCTCACATACGGCTCGACGCACAGCAGCTGTTTTGATGGAATTTGGCTGGGAGTTGTTTGATCAGCCCCCTACAGCTCTGATCTTTCTCCTAGCGATTTTCACGTTTTCTTGCGCCTCAAGAAATTCCTGTCCTCCGGTGAGCGTTTTGGCAACGACGAAGAGCAGAAGGCGGCAGAGTACTACCACAGAGTGATACAAAAGTTGATCCCACGATTCGAAAAATGTCTCAATTCTGGTGGTGGCTATGCTGAAAAATAGCGAAACGTTGCTGTACTTGTTGCCAATAAATATGTTCCTGAAAGTGTGAGTTCTTTTTTTAAAAAAAAATAGGGAAACTTACTTTCTGGATGCGCCTCGTATCTTCTGTGAGCATCATCGCGTGCGCTCTTTCAATTTCCTCATTCCGAGTCTTGTATACCACACAACACATGATTTGCCCAGTTAATCTTTGTGCTCAGAAAAGGTCTATTTGAAGCTCATCTCATAGGTGTAATAAATATCCATGGTAATTACGTAATAGCAAAAATTCATAAGCAGATCGGTTCAAATATATCTTGTTAAAATTGAACATGTGAACAAAAATTCATTTCTGATGTTAATTCTCAACATATATAAAAAATAGTATCTCTCATTGCTTACAAACAAATCTCCAAAAATGCAAGCTCTACAATTTTTCCCTCTTAATTGAAGAGTACAAAATGTATATATTTTAATGGGGTTTTTCTCTTTTCGCTTCTCTAAATTGTGAAAGTGACAGATAATCAGAAACAACTCCTGCTTTGATTTAAAAAAAAGGAGCTATTATTGAAATGTTATTTTATTATAGAAATGTCAACTTTATTATAACAGTATAAAAAGATTATACTTACTTTGAAGAACCCAATTTGCAAATCAGACATATCGTAATGTCTCGGCCGATAATCCTTTCTATTTAGTGTGGAGCTTAAGAATGGAGATAAAGTTTCTAGAGAATTAAAAATATATTTTGAATCTAAAGCAATTTATTTCTTATTTAATAAATTTTTATGCATAAATTGTTGAGAAAATAATTAATTTCAAAAGGTATGAATTTAAAAAAATTGATTTTGAAAGATTATTTTTAAAATTTTAAAATTAATATTTAAAAAATGTTCCAAAATATTTTTCAATATTTTAAATAGCACATCCTTGGACTGTTTCTTAATCAAAAAAATATTATTTAAAAAGGAGATTAAATTAACTTCCACAATCTGGGATTCAATTCACAATAATTCATATTTATAATTTATATATATATATATATATATATATATATATATATTCAATTCACAAAATACTTTCACCTTTTTGATACAACCAGATAAAGTTTATTTTTTCATTTTTCTGGGTAAAAAAATACAGTGAATATAATTATAACAGTCAGTTTAAGTTTATTCACATAAAATAAACAGTCAAAATCGTTTTCTAAGGTCTTAATTTATATGTAAAAATAAAAAAAATAAGACACTTAAATTTTGACATTAATCTTTTTTTCGGGACAAAATTGATAATTCTCGCAATCCGCTGAAAACTCCGTCAGCTGAAAACACAATTTCTCTTATAAAACTGTTCGATTTTCCCGCTAAAATACTCATCATGGAACCCGTACTGCCATATATCTTAGAAGAGTGAATTTCAAAAAATATTCCTGCCAAATATCGTCAGAATATTCGTACAAATGGTTATTCTACGTAATTTTAAAGAGAGTGGTACTCATAAGTACCGTCGGTCGATAAAGGGTTAAAGAGACAGATCAAGTGCTTCTTCTATATCGTAAATTATTAGTACTATACAAAGAATTGCTTTCAAACTGTTTTTAATTTTTCTTCAAGAAATGTCTATAATTGTTTTAACTAAAATTTATGAAACCTCCAAACACCATGTTACCTTCCACAAGATACATATATCACTCTCTAAAAAACGTATCTAAGTCAAGTTACACTGTGTTTTGCAAAAATTTAAAATACATTTTTTAAATACTTTTTCAAAGACATTCGAGAATTTTAAAAATTATATATATTTTTCACACTTGATTTATAAAAATGAATTGAAATTTCATTGAAGTTTTATTCCTTAGCATGATATATTTTGTAAGATTGCATCCAAACACGTTTTTGCCCTTCATATTGTAACGTTTGAAAGAATAACGGTAGCGTATTCTTGGTTAATTAAAATATGGAATTTATTTACGTCACAACTATTGAAAATTATTTACCAAATGATACATTAAAGTTATTAAATTTAATAATAGATTGTTAGAGTCCAATATTTTGTGAGAGGAGGATCCGTTGGTCACCGCTCTCGTGCAAGTTCAAAGCATCTCTCCCCTCATCTTCCGGTCGACGAGCTAGATTCCTCGGGGGGTCAAACAGGGGTTGCGCTGCACCTGCAGATGCTCGTGTGGGTGTCGGGTCCACAAAGAAAGCCGACTAGATGTCGATGTTTTCGAGAAGTGACGTTACAGCTCTCGCCCTCTCTTATAGAACTTTTCCGTTGAGAAAAGTTTAATGGAATGACGATGAGACAACTGACAGATTACCGACACATCCCTTCATCAAGCACCACTATATTTCTGAGCTGCAATTTTAACTACTAAAGAAAACACTGAACTAAATTTAAAATTACTTATTTCTAGTGAGTGAGTGTTCTTGCTAGGGAACTTACACAAATCCATAGTACGAAAATGATCAATAGCAATGTAGGAAAACATACTACAACATTAAATAAAAATACAAACACTCCTATCACAATGCCTATTATCAATTATACTAACAACATGTTACATCAAATGCTATTGTAAGACCTTACACATAAAATATTCTTCGCTACAATACTTAATAAAAATTATACTAACGACATGTTGATATGATATGCGAAGTGTACAACCTTACACACAAAATATTTTTCACAATATGCCTCTTGCGTAAACTAAATACTCGTGTATATTTTAAAACCCTATACACAAAATTAAGCATATTAATACAATTGCTTTCATGGCTTTATCTTTTGACACGCATCTCCATTCGAAATGATATACAGTACTAGTAAATAAATAAAATTAATACAATTATTAATCTTTAACTAAAAAAACATTATAAGCAACAATTATTATTCATGAGCAAGAGAACATTGTTAACAATTCCTAATTATCTATCACCGATCTGCTGAGACTATCTGCATTTTTGTGACTTTTACCCGACCGATGTACAAATCTAAAATTATATGGTTGCAAAGCCAAAGCCCATCGCATCAATCTAGGGTTAGAACTAACATTTCTATTCAACCACACCAACGGGTTGTGATCGGTCATAACTAAAAATGAATTTCCATCTAAGTAATAATGTAACCTTTTAATTGCGAAAACAATACTAGCACATTCCTTCTCCGTCGTACAATAACGCTTCTCTACCTCTGAAAATTTCTTACTCAGGTAAAGGATTGGATGCTCCTCACCTTGTTCAGTTAATTGAGTTAAAACTGCTCCCATACCTGCGTTTGAAGCGTCCGTTTGAACAATGAATTCTCGTTCAAAATTTGGCGCGTACAAGACGGGCTTATCAATTAGTTTCCCTTTTAATTCTCGAAATGCGTTTTCACACTCGGTCGTCCACTTAATTTCTCCCTTCTGTGCTCTTCCCTTCAACGCATCCGTCAACGGAGCAGCGATTACCGAGAACAGATTTATATATTTTTGGTAATAACCCGCTATACCTAAGAAAGCACGTATTTGGGTTTTCGTGCGAGGGGTAGGGAACGCTAGAACAGCCTGAACTTTGTGGGTCAGGGTTTTCGCACTCCTTCCGAGATCAATGTGACCCAAAAATTTGACATTTTGTTGCGCAAACTTACACTTTGAAGGTTTTATCGTTAACTTAGCTCTCTTTATTCTCTGCAGAACCGTTTCCATATGTTTAACCCTCTAACTGGATACCTTCCTCCTGAAAAGTTATTCCGAAAGCGTTTAACCCTTATTTTGCGATTCCCTTCAAAAATGCAACAGACTTCTTTCCTTTCCCCCTTTTAGAACTTGGGAGGTCGAACGGGGACAATTTTACGACCCAGTTCGGTCCCTTTGAAAAGTAAGAACCAAGAGATCAATCGTTTTCAGCTAGCTGTTAAGTTGCCTTGGGCAATCTTCTTTGAAAGCGTAGATATCCTCTCTTGATCAATCCTCTTTGAAAGATACAGTGTTTCTTTCTCCTATATGTTCAGTCACAGTAAAATTAAAAACGAAATGAAAGGTAAAAAAAAGAGGAAAAAATGAAATAAATAGTATGTTAGAAGTTGAAAAATAATTATATTTTCTCTTCAAAGAAAATTTATTTTTCGGTCATTTTTTAAAAATTAAAATATATATATATATATTTTCGGTATTGCGATTTGAACCAGAAAAAAGCATCCTGTATTCATTTTTGTAAATGAGAGTAAGAAAACGCGCTCACTTTCCTGTTTTTTAAAAAAGTAGTGAGGTAAAAAGAGCAAAGGCCCTATCTCATTTTTAAACAATAACACAATAAATGTTACATACGATGATTATATTTATGAAATAAAACCGATCTTTCTCTATTTAGTTATATTTTTAATTTAAAATAGCATAAAAAAGGATTTCAATACTTTTAATTTATTTTAATTAAAATCATATAAAAGATATTTTTATGTTAACTGAATATTTTTCGGAAAAAATTTAAATTTTCCTTCCTAGTGTTCTCTTTTTCGAACTTCTTGTATTAAATAAAAATTCATTTTCTACATCGGCATTTGTGATGGACATAACACACATTCAGTCAATAATTTTTAATTTTAATGGGGGATATACTTCTTCAAATGCGCATGACAGTACTTCTAACCATTTTCTACTCAAGTTAAATTTCTTATCTTTCTGTTTCTTTTATTACAAGGAAAAATGTCACACATCGATAACTACATTTTCACACAATTCAGTCATTACAAATTCTATTGTGAGAAAAGTTCTCCCTAATTAATTTTGTCTTTCAAAACAGTACACTTAAACAATTTTGTTCAGTGAAGTTAACTGACAGTTCCACAATGTATTCATACCAAATTTAAAAAACAAATTTAACACTTGAAAATGTATCCTGTATTAAATTTTTCAGTATACACAAATATTTCCTGCTGTAGGAAAGATATAGTATGAGAGATGTGGGGTGTGCGGTTGTGAAAGAATGTTTTCGTAGGTGTAGACTATTTTTGAAAATTTAAATATCACTGAAGCTAACCATATAACTGCAAATGAGCCTTATTTTAGTGTGTGCTGGTATCAAAGTAAAACACTTTACAATATTAAACAGCCTATGGGTTTATACTCAACATCAAACTATTCGCAAAATGTGTGTGTGTGTGTATGTGGCTTACAACTTCTACTCAAATTGTAAAGAAACTGAAATATAAATATATCTTACTGCAGTCAAAAATATTCATAATATGTATAAATATCCTAATCCTCCACTTATTTCAGTACATTTTAAAAACTGTAGCTGAATGCAATTTTTTATTTTTATAAACGAGGCATAAAAGCTCACACAGTCGTAAAAATGTCTTTATCATTTTTAAATACACTACTATAAAACGTATATGGATTGTAAGATCAGTCGTAAAATCCTAAAAGCTTTTAGAGGAGCTAAAAACATGTAATTTTGGATTGATCAAATTTTTAATATAATACACAAAAATGCATGTTATTAAGCAAATACATTTGAAAAATCAAACTTCCTTCCGAAATAAACGTAATTGAAAGAAAAATGTTTAATTGCAAATGAGTGGAAATACATGTTTATCTAAGGGGTATCTCCAAAGTGAGGTAATCCTCAAACTTAAGACTCAAACTCAGAAGCACAACAATCCATGAGGGCCAGGAACTACTGTGCCCATCATAATACACGTGACCATTGGACGCTGAGGTGCATGAACAGATGTCCCGATTTGGTGGTCTGTCTGAAGAGAGACCTTCAGTGTTTAAGACAAGAAGCAAGCTTGGTACTCATTTATCGACCCAATGTAGCAGGGATGAAAGGCAGAGTCGACCTTGCCGAGCCCGTTAATAGAACCCCAGACCTGTGGTGTGGAAGCATTATACACTACCACTCGACCCTATTCGGTTAAAAATAAAATTTAATGTTAGAATCTTATATAAATCCCTAATGAATGAGGGAGTCCAAACTTTTTTTTTCATGTAAACTGTTTAGACGGAAATGGTTAATTATGACCATTTAACAAGTTGCATAAATTAAAATTAACCGTTATAGTTTACATAAATTTTTAAGGGCACAAAAGGTGTATTTCGGCTGCACGAATTATTTTTAAAAGGAATACGGTTACGAAAAAGTAGTACAAATCTATCTAAAGTAGGGTTGGTTATCTTAGATATTGTCAAACACAACAATGTATTGGAAGCCAATTCCACAATTCGTTGTTATAAAAATGTATGGAAAATTACAAGATTTATTTTTGCATTTGTAATTTATATATATATAATTTTTCCTGGGAGCTTTAAAAGCTAGAGCGGCATCCATCAAAACCGCGGTTCTCTCTGTTTTTCCAGATCGCCCCTGACTAAGCCGGCTCTGCCATAGTAAGTGAAAATGCCGGATTTTGTTTTTGTCAAGATCATTTTATAGCAGACTGCATTTTTCATGTATTTTAGATGGTCGTTTTATATTTTCTACATCAATATCTTAATGTCTGAATTTAAAATTACATAAAATTCTTGACATTCGCATCAATGACCATGATAATTTTTATTAGTATATGAATGTATCATCAAACGATTACATGACTAATATTAACACACATTATTTTAACCATTTAATTAATATAAAGTATAACATAACGCACACAAATTTTCTAATCTTTAAAATAAATATTTCGAAAACTACTTCAGATATACTCAAATTTTTTTATTCCTACGATTTAGCTTCTCAATTTTTTGCTTCTCTATGTAAGAATTTATTGTAATTGTATATTCATCAATTTTTTTAGTATAATTTTTGCTCTTAGCATGCGGTTTTCAACTGAACTGTATGAAATCTTCGAAATATATTAAATGAATGATTGAATATTAACGTCGCACTGTTCAGCTACACGAGGGCTTTTGGCGACGGACCACGTAATTTTGAACCATGGTCAAGTGACGTGGACGACACCTGAGCTGGCACCCCCTCTCCTAACTACCACACCACACCAACGGGAGGACGTTTCAGCTCTCGACAGATTTAACGTGCATCGCTGCCCTACACGGCGGGTCTTTAGTGGTACTGGGCTCGAACTCGTGACAAAGCAAGCCACACGTTCCGATACCTATACCACTCGGCTACCGCGGCCGAAATATATTAAAAGATACCAAAGAAGCTATATAATAAAATTTGAAATTTTTATTATACTCAAACAATTGCTAAAACTTATGGTAAATAATTTTTAACTGCGCGATGCATTTTTTTTTTTCGAAATTTCAAATGGAATTTCTAACATAAAATTTCTAGCTTTATAAGGTCGAGATTTCAAAACATATCCAGATTTTAATTACTTATTCTCAGTTAGCCTTTAAAAAAGATAAATGTTGAGGTATTTTGTATAAATAGATATTTTTGAACAATATATAATTCGAATGTTTTTCAATAGCTCGAATTTAAAATTGATTTTTATGTTTATTTATATGCATAAATGTCTACTGTAAATGTTTCCGTATATTTTTGATTACCATTTATTCAAACATTCAAGTTATAAAAAAAAATGTGTGAAAATCTTCATTCATGTTGTCTTTGATGTAAACTGAAGTTCAAGCACTTAAAATTCAAATATAATTCGGTGTATTTTAACAATATATAACCAGGCACACACACACACACACACACTGTACTTAAACTTCCCTGAACACTTAGGCTTTGAAATCTAAAAAAAAAAAAAAAAAAAAAAAAAAAACTAATAAATCTTAATTAGTTTTTTTTTTTCGTTATTATTTTTATCAAAGTGTAAGAAAATGTTTCAAATGATTTGATGAAGTTTAAATTTATTCATTTTTAGTGGTTGGAAAATTGAAAAGGTTCCAAATTTTAAAGAGTTTGGTGTTTTATTATTTTTTTCGGTATCTTATAATAAAATAATTATGTTTCAAAAACTGAAAGCTTTGATTAAAATAAGAAAAATGAAGCGAAAGAATATACTTAAAAAAAGATAATTTGTCTAACTATATAAAATAGCAGATTGCACTGACACGCCCCAACTTGTTACAGTTTCAAATTAATATGAAACCAAAAGGGAATTGTAACATATTTTACTTATGCGTTGGGACTTTACAAAACTTTAAAAAAACGAGGTAACATATTAACACTTCCTGGGGTTTAAAGAAATTTCCCCTCGATTTTTTACGATTGCCCCAGGGTCAAAACACGGGGTTCCCTGCGAGCAATAAAACTACTGCTGTGTTGCTTCCTCCATCCCTCATTATCTTTCAAGTTGTTAAACCTTAAAAGGGGGAAAGGATTTCAGAAAAGTGCGGCTAATCCCCTTTTGAAAACGTTACTTGAAGGCAGAAAAATCCGTTCAGTCCATTTTCGAAGCATCTTTACACTGACGGAATTTTCCGTGCTATCCGGTTAGAGGGTTAATGTGCGACTCCCACGTATCTGAGAAAATTGCGATATCGTCTAGATACGGGACAACGAAATCCTCTAGTCCGTTAAGTAATTCAGCCATGAGTTTACTAAAGAAATATGGAGCATTCTTTAATCCGAAACTCATCCTTAGGGGTCTGTATGTACCAAAGCTAGTACAGAAGGCTGCGTATCACTGTACAGTTTTACTCAAAGGTATTTGCCAATATCCCTTAGATAGGTCTAAGACGGTAATAAATTTAGCCGCCGATACTTTTTCTACACGTTCTTCGATATTCGGAAGAGGAAAATATTCCGTTCTAATGATCCCGTTTAATTTCCTGTAATCTATACATGGACGAGGTTCTTTCCCAGCTACCTCAACTAAAATCATAGGGGACATGTAATCCGATTCTCCTACCTCAATGATTCCTAATTTTAACATTCGGTTAATTTCGTTTTTTAAGATTTCATTTTGTCGGTGCGACATTCGATAGGGCTTCGTCCTAACTGGTTGATCGCTAACTAACTGGATTTCGTGTTCAACCAGATTAGTTAAACCGGGATTGTTTGAAAAACATTTTTAGAGTATTTACTTAATAATTCGCGCAGTCGATCCATTTGTTTGTCGTGAAGGTGTTTGTTCAACTCGCTAGCGTGGATTACGTCCTCGAAATCATAAACGAGAGAATTGTTTTCTAAGTATGGGATTTCTAATTCCTGGTCTGCGAGAGAGAGTTTTTTGTTTCATCATAGATAATTACGTTAACGCGTTCTGGCCTTTTGTAATATGGTTTTAGCATATTTATATGATAGATTTGAGATGTTTCGCGTCTGCCGGGGATTTCGACTAAATAGTTCGTTTCCGAAATTTTATTTAAAATTGTACCAGGACCTATCCACTGCACTGCTAATTTATTTGTTCGGGATGTAGCTAAAACTAGGACTAAATCCCCATCCTTAAATTCACGTTTTACTGCGTTTTTATCATACCAAGTTTTCCGCTTAACTTGCATTTCCTCCATTTATTTATAGCTACTTCTTGACATCTTTTTAATCTATTTATTAACTTAAACATATATTCAGTGACGAGATCACCCTCTTCTTCGGTTCCATCCAATGTTCCATTACTAACGTCTCTGGGGTTCGCAAATTTTTCCCATACACCAACTCTGACGGTGTATACCCTGTACTTTCGTGAGATACAGTTCGTAACGCTAAAAGAATTGACGGAAGATGTTTGTCCCATTCGGAGCCTGCATCTAAACATAAGACTCGTAAGAGTCGTTTCAACGTTCGATGAAATCGCTCAACAGGGTTACTCTGTGGATGATACACAGAACTATGCCTGACATGTATTCCGAATCTTTCAAAAAACTCGGTAGTCAGAGCACTAGTTAAAGAAGTACCCTGGTCACATTGTATTTCACGGGGAAACCCCATCCGACTAAAGATGTTTAACAGCGCATCTGTGACACTAACGGAACTAATATCAGACACCGGAATAGCTTCAGGGAATTTTGATGACATGCAAATGGCCGTGATAAGATATCGATTCCCTTTAGATGGGATCGGGAGAGGCCCACATGCATCAATATTTAGCTTAGTAAAAACCTCCTGAATAACAGGGACCAATTTTAGTGGAGCCTTCTTTTTATCATTGGGCTTCCCAGCCCTCTGACACTGATCGCAAGTTTTTACAAACTGTTCCATATCTCTATAGCAATTCGGCCAGTAAAAATATCGGTTTAATTTGTCTTTGGATTTCATAATTCCCAGGTGTGCAGATGTTCCCTCATGACACAAGGATTTAATGGGGTCGCGCAACTCTTCCGGCACTACTATTAACTTCACCACGTTACCTAACTTATCTTCACGATTTTTGACAAATAATTCCTTCTCTAGCGAATAAACCTGATTGGTAACCTGCACTTGACTAGCTGCCTGTTCGTATAAGGATTTAATCTCCTCGCTATTTTTTTCAGCATTGATTAAATTTTCTCGCGTAACCCTTAGCAGCGCTAATTTCGGAACATATTCCTGGAGTGCAGGTATTAAAATTTCGTCCTCTGCATCCGAAGAAACAATTATAACCTCATGTTCCCCTTTTTTTAGCATCACCACTATCTATTCCCCTTTCTTCTCTAGCCGCTTTGACTTGAGACCTTGTTTGGACAGCATTCAATATTTCGACTGGCAGGAAATTATAGCCTAAATTTCCTTTTATTAGCTCGGCCGTTTTATTTCCAAGCAAATATCAACCGTGTTGATTTAAGTGATTTCCACAAACCGCTGCCTTAGTTTGCACCGTTCCAAAATTTCCGGAAATTTCCACGACCACCAAAGGTAAACAAACTAATTCTGGGCTTAACGGTTGTTTTTACCCAAACATTTTCACCAGAGAAAAAAGAAGGATTTATGTATTTTGCACATACTAAATCTATTGTCGCTCCCGTATCTCTAAGAATGTCTATCTCGTGACCATTCACAGAGCCCTTTGTTGTATATGAATTAAGAAAATCCGGGTTTTCATTTCCTTCAATATTATTGAGAGTTTCCGTCGTTTTGTTTTTTTTATTAATTTAGGGCAAACGGCTTTTATATGTCCGGGCATATTGCAATGATAACATCTTTGTATCGCGCGTTTTTCAAAAGTTCTCTTTCTAGTACTCTCAGGAACAGAAGCTCCTAATCTGGGGGAAGTTTTCCCAAATCTATTTTCTTTTCCTTGACCCCTGAGTATGTCAAAATTTTATCATTCCTGCCCCACCTATCCATGGGTTTCGAATTTACCTTTCGGACGTCCTCATAATTATCAAAGAGTTCTGCTATTTGAGTAGCTGATTTACGGTTTGCCCAATTATCTAAAAAATGATCTTTCATACTAGCATTGGCGCGTTTTTTTAATTGATCTACCACCATTAGATCTTTAAGATCTTGAAAGGTATTTATATTTCTAAGCCAATCAGCCACTCATCTAGATAATTCGTAATTTCAAAAGTGAAATCCTTCCAGGTGCTATCAGATTTTTTTTCTGGTGTTGGACAAATTTGTGCCGAAAGACCTCCGGACTTAACTTGAATCTTTTAAGTAATAATTTCTTTACATAATCGTAATTTTCGGCTTGTTCCTACGGTTCGCGAGCAATAAATTGCACGATCTCTAGGGGTAACAAACCCAATAATTGCCCCACCCACTCTTTCTTTTCTATTGACGCCCTTTTAGCCTGGCGTTCAAAGATCACTAGATATAAACTAATATCTGACTGCTTAGGATCGAAATCTGGGATCAATTTTTTTAAGTTTAAATTAGAGGTTACAGAAGATGCATTTGTAGAATCGTTTGATTCATCGTTTACCCTAAATCCGGATTCTATTTTAAACCTTTCTAAATCAAATTTCGGCTGTAATTCTTTCTCTTTTAATGTGCTTGCTCCTTTACTAACTCCTCCAATCTTATTTTTTCAGCCCTTTCTAACTCTTCCAATCTTTTTCCGTTTGCAATGATAGTCTCATACAGATTTTTAACAAATTCCTCTTCATAACCTTCACTGTTAGTGATTGCAATTTTTATGCTAGGGACAGTCATATTTAAAGTGGCATTTATTCCTAATTTCTCAGCAAGTTGCAACGTATCTTGCTTTTTCCCTTTACCAAGGAAAGCCATTTTTTAAACAATATCAAATAAATGTCACGCTAAATTTTGCACTATTTTGTTGCTATTCTCTATTAATACAATAACACTGGTCCCATGCATACACAGAAATACACAAAGAAAAACTTAACACTAAAAATAATCAAAATCAATCAAGAGACTTAAAACACAATAAATCTTAAGCTAAAATTGCACACAATGCTTGAAATACAATTAAAATTCTCTAGAAACAAAAAAACACTGTTCCCATGCAAGAAAAAACACTAAGTATTTCAAAATTTGTAAAGAACATTTTAACCAAAATTCCTAATACAATATGCAGTTTGCAACTCAAAAATATGACAGTACTCACCCATTTGAAGTACTCAGCTTGCTGTCAGAAGCAAATTATGTGCAGTAATATGGCACTAGTGGTTTTGAACTCTTCCGTGTGAACAATGGTCCTTTTGACCAATCTTGAATCTTTCACCCTTAACAATAAGTGTGGTCAGTTTGACCAGCCTTGAATTCACTCGTGGCACGGCTTCAAAGATGAATCAGATCGCAGCACGGCTTCCTAAGATCGCTTTCCCTACGGACACTCTAGCCGTTAACACTATAGATAAGTTTGATCTTCTTTGAGCAGGACGCTCTCCTTCTCCTAAGCTGAATTCAATTGCAGTACGGCTTCCGAAGATGTCTTTTTCTCCCTGCGTTGTGGTCCGTCCGTAAAAACCCCAAATTTCCTCATCTCACGGGTCCTGAATGCTAACTTTTTATCCCAAAGCGCTGCCACCAAAACTCTAAGCTGTAACGTTTGAAAGAATAACGGTAGCGTATTCTTGGTTAATTTAAATATGGAATTTATTTACGTCACAACTATTGAATATTATTTACAGAATGATACATTACAGTTATTAAAGTTAATTATAGATTGTTAGAGTCCAATATTTTGTGAGAGGAGGATCCGTTGGTCACCGCTCTCGTGCAAGTTCAAAGCATCTCTCCCCTCATCTTCCGGTCGACGAGCTAGATTCCTCGGGCGGGGGGGTCAAACAGGGGTTGCGCTGCACCTGCAGATGCACGTGTGGGTGTCGGGTCCAAAAAGAAAGCCGACTAGATGTTGATGTTTTCGAGAAGTGACGTTATAATATACAATACTATATTATGAAAGTGGTAATTGAAATATTTCATTCTTCAAACTCAGCGGCTCAACAGCCCATGAGAACCAGGTCATGTTGTGCCCATCCCAGTACACGTGACCATTAAGCGCTGAGGTGCATGAGCAGATGTCCCGATCAGGTGGTCAGTCTGAAGCGAGACCCCCACTGTTTAAGTACCCAAGCAAGCTTGGTACTCATTTATGGACCCACTGCAGTAGGTATGAAAGGTTGAGTTGACTTTGCCCAACCCGGGAATAGAACCCGGACCTGTGGTGTGGAAGCGCGATACACTACCACTCGACCATTGGGCCTCATTTCATTCCTACATTTTTAATTTTTGTTTGCAAAATTGAATTGTATTTGCATTGTAAAACTATATTTACCACATAAATGCTTCAGAAAATTAACAATATAAAACTATTGTATAATATTAACATATAATCTTTTTCTCTTATCCATATTATTAATATATAATCTGTAATTGAATAGATTGTATCGAAAACAAACTGTTATTCAAGTAAATTGAATTTACATTTTGTGATTTCATGCTTTCAGATTAAATCAGAAATATTTTAATCAATACCACAGCAAAGTAATACAATGGTAAATGAGTTTCCGACTAGAAACTTTCATAACTTTCATTTAACTGAAATTTTAAAAAAAATAATTTTACCATATGTTGAGATAAAATTTACATCTAGATCTATGTAATTAAAAGTCATATTATAAACCTACTATTAAAATACAGTGATCACTTGAGCCATGGAAGATACACAGTTTATTTTAAAGTCCCATTACAATTACAGAATTAGCAGCTAGTGATGTCCCTAATGGTTGTTGAACATCCAAATTTATGTCTTTCATTGGCATTGTCATAGTCAGACTCTATATCGGTTTTATGTTCGTTGTATCACACATAAAGAAGTCTTTTCTGAAGAAGATTATAGTGAAATAATAGGGACCTTTCACATAGCAGATACATTTAGATTTCAAAAGTCCTCTGGTAATAAAATATTACAGTGAGAAGTGTGATATATACCGGGTGTTTCAAAAGTCACACACATCCACATGGTAATCCTTGTTGCTTAAAAACCAAAAGGGTTGGTTGAGATTTCTTTCACTAGATGGCAGCAGGGATCCCATCATAAGAAGTTTTGAATGTATCGGGCATCAGTTTCAAAATACTTGTCAGTTGTATTCAGTTAACCCCAACGTGAGGTGCATGATATTTTTTCCAAGAGCAAATAGCCATCGTAGAATTTTATTTCGCTATAAAATATTTGTCGTGTGATTAATGCATTTCAGCAGAAAATATCCAGGGGAAACAGCTCCAAATGCATCAATGATAACACTTTTAGTGCATTGGTTACGTAACACAGGATTGGTTGCATACAGCGATCAGGTAGAGCGTTCATATTGAAAACGAAAGTGGCAGATGTGGAGACCGCTTTACAAAGTAGTCCATTAAAAAGACCGTCCGTCCACATAAACATCGTTGCAGAACTCATACCCTTGCTGAAAGTGATGCAAGGTACGATTGGTTGCAGCTAGACGGCGCAATGTGTCACACATGACGCGGCAGTATGAAAGTTTTAACTGTCATTTCCAATGACACGATCATCGAAAAATTTACCGTTTGCCGGACTTTTCAGCTCAGGATTTTTTTCTTTGGGGATATCTGAAAAATGTCACCTTCAGGAATAATCTCCATACGTTTGATGAACCTAAGAGTAACATTCCTTCATGCAATATTGAACATTAATTCTCACGCTTTCAAAGTGTCAATTAATCAGGTAAAAAGAGTTCGATTGTGTGTTCTGGAAAACGGACATTATTTTGAACTTTTACTGTTATTTTACCAAATCTGACACCTGATAATTAAGATAACCGTTCAACCTTTGTTTGTCCTTTATTCTGTTTGTTAACATAGTACATCTATCTTTAAAACTCAACCACAAAGGTTGATGTACGTGGCTTTTGAAACACCCGGTAGTAGCTCAGGTGTATATTTGTTGCTTGGCCTAAGAACTGTAAGGTCCTTCACAAACAGCCCGCAACGTTTCTGTAATGGAACATGAAATTTCAAGTAAACAAACGTATCATTTGGTCTGAAATAACGACATTCTAAAGCTTCATGTAGCTTATTGATGCATCGAAAGAATTTAGTAGCGGATCTCATGGTGTTGTGTCACAGACAGATGATGCGAAGGATATGAGACATGTAGATGAGGAGGGTATGAGGATATGAGTCAGCAGATGAGAAGACTTGAGTTAGTACTTCTCGTCAAAAGAAAGTGCTTTTAATAAATTTACAATTTTTATGGTAAATTTACATTTTATTTTACACAAAAATATCTTATTTCTGGGGTTTTTTTTACTACAAATGGTTTATAAAAACTATATTTAGTTTAACGAAATCTGTTTTATGTTAAAGAGTTTTCTTTCTCTGAATAATATGAAGTAATTTGAATTTTTCATATGTTTCAATGAACCTTTAGAATATTTATGTAATATATGTATTTATTTCTCTTATATGCATCGAAATCTTCGAAAGCATTTTCGATATCATTCAAGAAACATTTTCTGGGATTGTAATTAAAATACAGATTTTCTTTTTATTTGTAAAAGAGAAAGAGCTACTTTACTCGTTCATAAATTTGGACACTGTAGATTCGTTAATATGTGAAAATTTTAAGTAAATTTGTTAGTTATAGATAAATGGGTGAAAAATTACTGAAGAACATAAGAAAACTTCGTATAAAAAATCACATTTATAAAGGCTTAAAAAAAGATGTGGAACAACCCTCTCACACACAGAACACAACATTCTTGAGTACGTTTCCTCTCTAACGTGGTTTGAAAATTCTATACATCCCCGTGTAATACTTCAAGTTTTTGAGTTAAATTCCAAATATATACGTATACAAGAAAAATCCCCGTTTATCATAGTTTATTACAAAATATTTAAGCACATACAGGAGTTTCATTGAAAAATTTTCGTCTGAATGCGTATGTCGCATAAAATTTGATTGCAGAAAGAAATTTGAAATTTATTAGAATTTGAAATTTTTGTTTGTAGAATATTAGTACATTTTAAAACACTTCGAATATTTAGTGTATACTTTTGATGAAAATTTTTAAAAAAAATGCGTATTTCTCTTGTTAATAATATCATAATAAACTTAGTGTAATATAAATATTAAAAATATATTGTTCTCTAATTTTTGGAACCCTTTGTTCTGCATACGATAAATTTGCGTAATACGGCATTTTTTAGGAAAACAACAACCTTGTTATTCGGTGCTTATCTGCATATTTTCTGATTACATTCTATAAAAATAAACTGTTCTGATATAAAACAGCTCAAACCTAAATTTAAGAAAAATACGTAACTATTTTTATTATGATAATTTTTTTTCCTTTATGGTTCGTAAAAAATTAACTCTATAATTGACAGAAATTAGATTTATATTGCTTGAAGAATTTTTTCAAGATATTAAACACCGATTTTATTTTTAATATAAATCGCTATTTTATCTATATGACATAATTAAAAACAGCGGATATATAACAAGCATATATTTTTCTATTGTCAACTATGGCTCTTAAAATAATGTTTTTACTACAGGAATTTGTACAAATTCCTTTTTCTGTATACCCTTATTATTAATATGGTTAAGCACAATTACATTTAAATATAATACTTACACTAGTAGTTTTATTTCTTGCGATGTTTTATTGAAACATTTATTTATGTAAATGGTAAGGCTATATACAGTCTGTCAAAAAGCATTGGGACACTACCAGTTCATAGATTTTTATCGTGATACTTTACTTAAAAATACAAAAAATGAAACCAAAAAAAGTAAATGTTATTTTGGTAATTACAAATAATAATAATTTGAACAAAACTCATACATTAATGCAGTTATGGTTAAAATTCATAATAAAAGAAATTGAGTTAAAAAAAATGTACTCGAAAAAGTATTGGGACACTTCCCAATAAATGAAGAAAAACAATTCAAACTTAGAAATAAATATCTTGTTCGGCCACCCTTGCTTTTTATGACATTTCGAAGTCTATTTGGCATGAATTGGATCAATTTTTTGCAAAACTATACATCGATTTTGGTCCACTCTTCGACCAAATATTTTCTTAAATCCTGCTTGTTAGAAATTTAGTGCTCATATAGTTTTTGTAGCAAATAATCCCACACATTTTCAATGGGATTAAAGTCTGAACTTTGTGCAGGAGTCTTAACACTAGGACAGTGGTAGAGGATCCATAAATTGAAAATATCTGCAGTATGTTTCGGATCATCTTGGTATAAATTAAAATGTCCTGAGATTCCCAGCTTGCTCACACTTTGCTTAAATTTCGCTTGAGAATGTCAAGATAGACAAATTTAATCATTATACCATCAATAAAAAATGTAAGTTCTCGTAACCAGAGCTTGCCATGCAGCCTCAGACAATTTGGTTACCCCTCCATATTTGATACTAGGCCGTGAATTTTTGACATGTATTGCTGTATTTGATTTCCGCCAAACTTTTTGCTTGCCATATGATCCGAAAATGTTATATATTTCCTTTCATCAATAAAAATTACATTTCCCCAATATTCTGTTGGCTGCCTTACGTACATTTTAGCAAATTCCAACCTAGCTTGTCTATCTTTGCTGATCTAGGGCTTTCTTTGAGGTACTCTGCCATGATACTTATGTTTTCTTAAAACATTTCTGACAGTTTCAGGATTCACTTATTTTCCGAACCTACTTTTACATTGCAAAGTCATTTTTAATGCACTAGTTCTTGGATTAATGTGTACTTGTCTCACAATTCACGTCTCTTCACGTTCATTAAATATCCTGGGACGCCCTAATCTTTGCTTGTTTTCGACACGATTTGTTTTGTAAATCTATTAATGATGTTAAAAACAGTATACTTACTCAATTTCATGATTTTTCCTATACACAGCAAACTTATTTCCCCTCTTTTCAATGACATTACGAGATTTCGCACACCAACCGATATATCTTTGTTTCTCGCCATTTTTTTCTATAAATATTATTTGTTGAAACTTTTATCTATAAACTTCTAGTCTAAAAATGTGGTGTGAAATTAAATTCTATTGATGTGCTGTATATTTGTTAAATTTCTAATTAAATTCCTAATACTTTTTTTGACTTCAATGTGCCTTTGAAAAACTAGATCAAATTATAATTGAATAATACTAATAAAATTTTCCTTATGTACTGTACACCACAAATGTTAAAAATTTTCTGAATTCCTTTTTTTATGGGATAATTATTTTTATAAATGGCTTTAGAGTTATGCATGCTGAGTGCCACAATACTTTTTTGAGTGACTGTATAATTTTAAACATGTAAGAGTTCGCATATTACATAAATATGTTTAACTTGATCAGTAAACTATAAAAAGTATATACGAGTTAATAATTTAATAGAGCTTTGGCTTTCTTTCTTTTTGAAAGAGTTTTAAAAATATTTAAAAATTATGTATTATATAACTCTATAGCTCTTTAGGGATCAATGGCTGTATACTATACTACTATTGTTAATCATCTTCTGTTACTGCTTGCATTATTCAGAAACAAACGAAAAACGAGCATTAATATAAATAAAAATTTCCCACCTTTTTTCATATCGCTCTTTGAAGCTGTGGTTGGTTATTTAGGGATAGACCTCGTAATTTTTAAGCGCAGTCAAATAACGTGGACGACACTTGTGAGAGTTGGCACTCCACTCCCAAGACTTCCTTACAACTCCACTTCTACACGGGCTCTTAATGGAAATAGAATTTGAGCATACGAATGGACAAAAACAACGGTAGCAAATATATTGAGAAATTTAGAATTACATTTACGTCACACAAAAAAGCTGCACAAGGGCTATTTGCAACGAACCTCGTAATTTTGAGCCATAGTCAAGTGTCGAGTATGATACCTGAGCTGCCACCTCTTTTTATGGAAAATGCCTCTATAATAGCAATATTTTGCCTTAGCTCAGACCTCTGTATAGAGCCCGTTCTAAAATTTTTGAAATATATAACTTAAAAGTGGATTTATACATATTTTAATACAACAAAAGGTAGAAATTTTAAAATAATTATCGGGTTTTTTTTTTATTTGGTAGTAACTCGGAAAATTATCTCAAAAATCTTAGTTCGGGCCCTCTGGAGAAGCCTTTACTTTATATAAGCAAAATATTATTATTCATAGAAGCATTTTTCATAAAAGGAGAACGTTTTGAAAATAGGTCATTCTAAGTTAATATTTTGGCAAAATATTGCATTTAAATAATTTTTTTATAGTAATAATAATTTTAAAACAATTTTATGCATGTATTCTTATCTAAGTGACACTAAATATCATGAAAGTTATTCATTTATGCACTTTTTTAAAATCCCGGTTCCGCACGTAGTCGGATACCTCAAATATACTGAATGTTTTCATAAACTAGATTTTTTATATCAAAACAAGATATAAACATGATATCTTTAAGGTGACTGACTACCTTCAAAGCTGCGATTTTGAAAAAGAACATAAATGAAAAATTTCCTTGATATTTAGTGCGAATTGAATTATTTGTATATCATTGTCTTTACCGAGTGAGTGAGTGAATGAGTGAACATTAACGTCACATTGTTCAGCTGCACGAGGGCTTTTGGTGACGGACCTCGTAATTTTGTACCATGGCCAAGTGACGAGGATGACACCTGAGCTGCCACCCTCGTCTCCTAACTACCCCATCACACCTACGGTAGGATGTTTGAGCTCTCGACAGATTTAACGTGCATCGCTCCCCTATACGGTGGGTTTTTTATGGTACTGGGCTCGAACTCGTGACATGCCAGCCACGCGATCCGATACCTTGACCACTAGGCTACCGCGGCCACATTGTTTGTACCGACAGTGGCTGCAAACTGTGTGTTAGCTTTTTACAGGTAAAATATTGAGAATGAAATATGAAAATGAACATTTAATTTATTAAAGCGAAAATGTTTTCCGTTTTATTTTAAAATTCATTGCTTAATATTTGAGCTACACACTTAAGATTAATTAAATTAAAATCAATGATTCAAAAAATCAATCAAAAAATTGGCAATAACTTTTATGGAAATAGAGGAAAGTAAAAAGTGCTGTGCCATTTTAGAATCTTAACTAATTGGACCAACTTTTGAAGTAACTTGCCTAGGATGTAACACGTAATATTTTTTCTGTTTTTAGAGCATCTAATTTAGGTGATATTTTCCCAAATCGAGGGAAACTACGTTAATTTTAACTAAACCAACTGAGTGTTTAGCTTCACTTGTAACTGGTATTAGTAGCACAACTATACAGGATCACTTTAGTGTAAAAATCACAGTAAAAGTGTTGAATTCATGGTCACATGCGTTATAATACGAGGGAAGGTATCAACAGAAGTGTTTTGAAAATGAAGTTTTGTAAATAAAAAGTTTTTATGTGATTATGGAGATAATGAAAAAGTGCTGTATCATTTTGGAATCTTAACTATATTTACCAACTTTTGAGAAACTTGCATAGGGTTGTGTGAAATATTATTTTTACGGATAGTTAAAGTTAGAGGTGTCAGTTTCTCGAAACTTGACTCGACCAGACTACTTTGATTTTAACTAAACCAGCAACGTTTTTTTCTCCACTTGTGATCGTGATTAATAGGCACGGCTATTAAAAGCAGTAAGTGAAAATAAAATTTTACTGTAAAGTTGCGAAATTTAACGTCACAAGACCTAATGATGGGATGGAGGATATCAGTTTTTTACATTTTCAAAACATGCTATTCATTACTTAACCAAGTGTCAGGGATTTCTTTTATTTTTCTAAGAGCCGACATGATCCCCCTTTTACACCGTGCCCGTTGGAATTTGAGTTTCGGGACATCCTGTATATATGTATTAACCGTTACATGCCCTTAGTGGATGTATTTTCAACAAAAGCTACAGGCTTACCAAACTTCCTTTCATAGGTCCAATAATTCCGAATATCTGGGGATAAATAAGTTAGTGAGGGAGTCACTTCCTTCATATATATATATGGGAGAATTAAATTACTTTAAAGGATTCGAGTTTAGGATTAGGTCTTCGCAAAGATGGGAAGACTCCCTTTCTGGATCCACCTGTCAAAGTTCACGTCAATACCTTAAAATCTATTGGTGCCCCCTCCCCCCAAAAAAATTTAGTTAAAATTTTTAACCTTTAAAATGTAATTGATACACTTGAAGAATGGAATACTAAACCTACCCAGTTTGATAACAAAAAGCATTAACTATCACTCACCTTCCGGATTTTCAAAAACGGAATAATTGTCAGCAAATTCTGGTTCTTGTTCTTTCGTTAATATGCTTAGCCTCTCATTTGGTGTTATTTTCTTCGCTGGTTTTAATGAAGATGGTAAAAGTAAAATATTGGGTCTTTTGTTTGAGTTTGTACTAGTTACGCAACTACTGTTTGAAGCTGCATTTATTGTAGAAGTAGGCGCTGTTGTTGTCGTATTCGAAATACTTGTACTAACAGGTAGCCTTAAGATTGGTTTCAATACTTTCACTTCCTTTCTTTCCTTATTGTTATCACATAACAGCTTCGAAATATTTTGTTTTCGTCGTTCTTGAAGCAGCTGTCGAACAGTTTTAGGACCTGCTTTTTTAAATTTCATATTCTGTTTCTTAGAAAACGAACGCTGCCTTGAATCTATATGATTTAGCTGCATTTTCTGAGGAATAACTTTCTGTTGAGAAGGTCCTTTCAAAATTACAACTTTTGAAGTTGTAGCTTGGCTTGCATTGTGAATAGGAGCCATTATGCATACGGGAACCATGGATATAGGTGGAGGAAACAATTCCTTTAAGGTTGCTAAAGATGTATTCTGAGATGGTGCTACTTTTATTTGAACATAGTTGTTTGACGAGTCTAAATTATTAATCATATTATTAGGTGTATTATTAGATTGTACTAATTTATTCGTATTTGTTAAAGAAGTATTTCGATTAATTTGGAGAGCTTCAGATACTGGAACCACACTGAAGTGGATTGAGTGTGTATTTGTATTTACAGAATTTTGATTAGTGCCTTTCGAATTTGTACTAATAAGATTTAAAGTTGTAGAAGACTTCAAATTTAATTCTGTAGTTACTGATTTTGGTATAGAATTCGTATTCAAATTATTCGTAATTTGTTTAAGTGCATTAAGATTTAGATTTTCAACATTGGAATTGATAGAATTTGAAATATTATTCATGGTTAATCCTGCAGAGTTTGAAACAACACTTTGTTTGGAATTATTTTCCGGAGTTTTATTACTACATAAGGTACGTTCATTTGTTGGAGACAAATCAGTGTTGCTTTCTTGTGGATAAAGAATATCATTTTCATTATCAATTATTCCTATTTTCATTGGTATACTTATTTGTTGAATGGCATATTTATCTTTCCCGAGTGATATATTTTTGATTGGTTTTGATAATACTTGTTTAGCTTTAGATTGTGGAAGTTGAAATTTGGAATCAATTTTTGAGTTCGCCAAAGACTCAATTTTTGATGAGTTTGGATTTGCACTAGATGACGAAGTAAATAAATTTAAATTTGCATTGGATACATTTGAAGACGATATTACAGCCATACTTTTTAGCGAGTTCGGAAAGTTGTTCACAGTACTCGACAATTTCAAAGCTTGAATGCTTGTTTGATTAGTGCTTCTTTGAATAGTTCTCGCCTGGGGATTGTGTACCGTACCTAAGTGTGGGATTAAAGAATATTTGATATTTTGAGTCGTAGAATTGTCAACCAAAATAGGGACTGATATGTTTGAAGTACTTAGTTGCAAACCATTCTTTTTAAGAACATCAGATTTATTTATTTTTACCGAGTGGTTTTCTGAAAAACATGTCGTTTGAGACGTAATATTTTTCACGTTGCTTAAATTTGAAACAACTTCAGAGTTTTGAACACTCGTAGACTGATGAGGTTGTGCATTATTGTCCAAAATGACGAAAAAATGTGAATAATTAGGATTTTGTAGAGATGTTGAATTTGGAGGTAATATTAAATAAAGAGGAGCAGAACTCGTAGCGTTTTTGGCCACAACTGGTACAGAAGACGTTGAACTTTGTGTGACAACAGAATTAACATTGGAACTCCCCGAATTATTTTTAACATTAATGTTAGTATTTCCACGTGGATGACTCAAAGGAATAAGGTTTGGAAGCTGATTTTGCATCCTTGGTATTTCAGGATTTGAGAATCCTAATGTAGTTGTATTTGAATTCGAATTGGTATTTACAGAGTTGTTACTTTTATTAACATGCAAAGATTCATTTTGATTTAGACGCTTTGAGAAATTACTTCTTACACGCCTGTAATGTTTCTTATTTAAAGCATGGTGTATTTTCTCAGGTTTTTGAACATTAGCTTTACTAGGATCTATCACAATTGGCCTCTTTTTCTCGAGAATCGCAGAACATGGATTTATAGAAAAAACAGATGTTATACACGGTAAACCATCATTTGAGTTTGATTTTTGATTCACATTGCGAAACAAAGGCACAGATGATTCGATATTTAGTGGGAAAGTGTTTGAAGGCAAATCTCCCCTCCCGTGGGTTTTCTCCTCAACTGTATTCAATTTATTTGCTGTTGAGTGTAGCAAATTTTGAGGCTCTTCACTTTCTGTAATGGGAATTTCATTTAATTGTGCCAAAATTGCAGAAAATGAGGAATGCCAAGTTTCATCATCAATTTGCTCTGGTCTTTTCCCCCCACAGATTGATTTATGCTCCTTATTCAACATCTTTATGCCAGTATTTTTAGTATTTGAGCATTCTACTTCTTTGTTAATGGTGTTGGTATCTTGTTGAAGATAATTAAGTACAGCATCATAACTTGAAAAATCAATATTAGAGTCGAATACATTCCGACTTTTGATGTTAGAGCTTTGTTTTATATCCATTAATGGTGTATTATTTTCACAATTTCCGTTAAATGATGCATAGGTATTTGAATTTGAAGGAAAATATGAGAATGTACTACTAATAGTACTACATATCCCAGATTCTACGTAATCTGAATCCGATATGAAAGGAGATTCCTCACCAGCTTCAAAGCATGAACTATTCTTTGTATCTTTATCAACAGATACATAATTTTGAATCACTTCTTGAAAGTTCAAAACTGGTGAATTACAATGTAAAAAGTCCCAAAACTCATCATCTGAACCAGATGATTTTAATTCGGGCATATTCGAACAATTTTCAGCAAAACCTGCGATGGGATTTGAAATATTTCTGATTTCGGGATATATTTGTGTTCTCGGATCTTCAATTTCATTCACATGTATCCCAGAATCCTCAGGACTACTCACAATGGAATCAGTATTCTTGTAATCTTTTAGTTCTGCAATATTTTGAAACTTTTCATCAACTGATGGGCCTAAAAAGTCCCAAAACTTATTTTTGTGTTGGTTATCTTCATCAGATTTTTCTTTAATATTCTTGCTTACATCTCTTTTGTTACTTAAAAAATCCCAGAATCCATAGCTATCATCTCGTATGTCAGAAAAATCTGGACAATATGTATCATATTTTTGCGATTTAGACGTCTCTTCTGGTATCATGGAATCCAGGGATTCTTCAGGATGAACGACTTCTTTAGTTTCCATCTATAAATTTAGTATTAAAATATAACTCTGTATTATAAAATACATTACTTCAAAATAAAAATTAAACTAGTTTAGTGGGACTTGGTATGCAATTAAATTTTATTGGAGAATATTATTTTACGGAAAGTTTTAGTTTAAGCACTACTTCAAATTATTTCACTACTGGCAATCTAATTAAGTATTAGTATAACAGGACAGTATGTCAAAGGGATATATATATATATATATATATATATGTAATAAGAAAAACCTATAATGATACATACTGTGTCGTGGCGAGTGGTTTTATTAAATGTGGCAAACCAAAGGTAGGGCGTGGCCGGTGGTGACTGATTGATTCTGTATTACGAAGAGACAATCCTGTAATTTATTAACTCCAATGTATTGTACTTCTTGAAACAGATATGCATCTTACAAACAATAAATACTGGACGGAAGGACACAGACAAAGAGAATACACAAACACACAAAGCTCGGCAGCCGGCTGACTACATATTTACAGCGAAGAGCAGAGAGGCAAGAGCACAAGAGGGTGCGTGATTTCCAGATCTCGGTATTTATAGCCAATGGGACGTCACGGGATTTTAGGAGGTGGATGGAAATAGTTTCAAAAGTCCCCGGTAAGCGGGTAACCAATTAAAATAATTACATGGTTGTCCTGAAGGACTGGACGTTTAAATAATTCAAGAGCTATTACCGATTAAATTATTAGAATTATTACACACACACACACACACAGAGAGAATCTCAGCAAACTTTTAGTTGTAGTAGCTAACACTGTAAGACAAAACTTCTCAAACTTTCAATATTTGCGACCCAATATTCAAACATAATTTTCATCGCACCCCCCTGTCATACAAATAACAATGCATTGAATTCAAGAATAATGTACTTTGACACTGAATCTACAATACGACTTTTTTTAAGTGCCATCGCCGTACATACACGTCTCGCTCAGCTAAAGCGGTAATTGCCCTGAACGTATCTATACGTCTTTCTGAAGTACGATCTTTTTTGTGCACTACTATACATAAAATTATCCGAAGGCTTTGGAATGCATTAAAAGGATCTTGACAGTGTTTATGAAGGATTTATAGTTGAACCTGTTTTTGTGCGGTAGACAGGGACAGCATAAAAAAAGTTGCATTCACAAAATATACCAATTATTTACGAAATTTGTGTAAGAGAACTTCCATAACAAAGTATATAATTAAATATTACGCATGGAAATATTTTTAAAATATACAGTTTCTCATTGTATACACGGATAAGTCTTTAAAATGCACATACATAATTCATCGCTACTCATCGTAATCCAAAGTCCTGTAATGAATAAGTTCCCAAATCACACTTTCTTCATTTGAAGGTGCGATTTCAATTAATTTATTTTTCAGCAACAAAGTTAGAGAAAAGTTTTTGCGACGAAGGACGGGTGGTCACAGTTGCTTGTAAATGTCACGATAATCAGCTATACATGATTGAAGCCCTTTTGGGAATTTTATACTCCTTTCTTAACTGGTATCTATTAAGAAAATGCTTTTCCAATTTGTTGGAAAGCTGGATCCCTGCATATTTTTATCCGCTCTCAAAGAATCTGGCTTCTTGTCCGTCTTCATAATTTATCAAATTTTTGATATAATGTTACTGTCATCGAAAATTTCGTCTTCAATCAAGTGCGGGGTGCTGGAGCGTTGAAAGAAAGCAACTGAATGCGCATTGTCGGGAGACTGTTTATAACAAATGATCAGAGCGTCTTGAAGTGTCTACATTTCAGTGGCGTAACGTACACCTTCGCACCACGTGGGGGGGACAAGACTCAAGGGGCCCAAGGCCTGACTTACGCTAAATACGTATTTACCCAATTTATAAAATATTAAAGGCAAAACCTGACTTTCAGGGGGTCCTAACATTCACCGTTACACCACTGGTAAATAGATAGAAAACATTACAGTGGAGCCAAAGCCATTGAGTCCTGTCATGGGGGGAGGCAGTACTCTAGGAGCCCAAAGGCTTGACTAACGCTAAATACGTATTTACCCAATTTTTTAAGTATTAAAGGCGAAACTGACTTTCAGAGGGAGAGGGGGTCCGAACATTCTCCGTTACGCCACTGGTAAAATGATAGAAAATATTAAAGTGGTGCCAAAGCCATTGAAATTCATACACCGCATAAAAAAATATCGCACAAAAAGAAAATGGCATAAAAAAAAGACCGCACAAAAACAGGCTCGACTGTACTTATTTCAAAGGATTTCCTTGTTTATTCCTTTTCTTCCCTCCTCACATACGCTAGCCTACGTGGAGAACGGTGGCATTACGGATCGAATCACGTAACGTTTAATCGGCATTTAAGGGATTAATTACAAACCGTACAAATACCGTACTTTTATCAGAATAAATTTAAATTTTTGTATATTTTATATAGGACTAGCCCCACAGTGTCACTTGTAATTATTAAAATTGTTCTTAAGTTATAATAGTTAAATTAATTATAAAATACATTGTGCAGTACTGATGCATTTATAAGTGCATTATATCAGTGCAAATGTTAATTATATTTTTTATTATGTCAGAATGTATTGTTTGCTTACTTTCAGTAAATTAATAATGCTTTAAAATAATCTTTTGTTTTCGATACGCTCGCATCCCCCTCATAGTGGTATCACGCCCCCAGTTTGAGAGACGCTGCTGTAGGGTTAAACATAATTTTAAAGCTAGTCAACCTTCCGCTATATTTGCCAATACCACGGGCTGAAAGGAATAGAAAAGAATGCACAAAGAACTCAATAACTTTCTAAAAATACAAAACTCAAGTACTATAATAAGAAATCTACATACCATAAAAAGACAAAAAAAATCCATAGAAAAATTTAAAAAGAAAATACAATCTGACGCATAAGTAACATCCATACAAAAACATATATCTGATTTCATTAAACAGAAGGGCAGCATATTTGAATGAGTTCGCATATAAGATGTAAATAAAAGAAGGTTGATAAGAGATTTGCTTTTACGTATTCATTAAAAATTAAGCGTCAAAAAAAATAATAAATAAATAATAATTTGCAGTGGTGTATTTAACAGGAGATTTGTGTGAGCACTTAAAAATATAGTTTAAATCTTTAAAGTGGTATTTTAGTAGTTTAAAGAGCTGGGATGCTCAATCTGCGACCCACCGTCCTTTACTGAGAGGCCCGGTCATGGCCCATTGCATTAAAAAATTCAATTATAGGTATCCGACTACCCTAAAACCATGATTCTTTTTCAAAAATTAACAATTTTTTTCTGACTTTATTTTATAGACCAGTTTATTATCTTAATAACAATACCAAGTATTTTATTTTCCCTCCACTAGAACAAAAACTACAAGTGTTTTAGTAAAATCAAATGCCATAACTTTACACAAGATGTCAAACTTTAAAATGCGTTTTACTCGAAATGTGTTTTTTTCGAAGAACTCAAACGGGGACAGCGATTGCTCAAAAAGTTTTGAAAATAATTAGCTGAAATTTTTTGCTTATGTTCTGCATAACAGTAGAAGTGTTTTGATCTTCAGATTTATCAATAACTATTTTATTTCAAAATTTGCAGTCCTTTATGTGAATATAGTCAATGTTTTTTTAAGCAATTTCGTATAATCAGTAAGATAAAGTGCTCTAGTTTTTGTAAAAATTAAAATATCTCTTATCCTGAAGGTCACTTCAAACAAGAATAACAAAGTAACACATCAAAATTGAAAAATTGAAAATTTGTTCATAAAATCTTTGTACAGAGCGGGCCCCGTTTATGTAATTTTTTGTACATTTTTACTAATTTTTTCCCCATTTTAATAATAATAATTTTTTTTCTTTTACCAATTTTACGACTTTTTCCTTAAAATATACTAAATAAACATAAAAATCACAAAAAAATCTCCATATCTTCTTTTCTTCAAAAAAAAGTTGTCGCAAGTAGTCGGATACCTTAAGAACAATGTACTAAAAATTCAGCGGAAAACTATCAATTAAGTAATCAAAAATATCAATTTTGATACCCATTTGCTTTTAAAAAAAATCGTTGAATGTAAACAAGAGGCTTGGTCATGGATGAAAGGAGATTGAAACTACCTCATAACTCATTAAAAGATACATAAAAGTAAATGTGTTTTGTTTTCGGTTGAAAGGTATAAATATAGTAGTAAAGTAAAAGCCAAAAAAAAAAATTAGTTTTAATAAGTTAGTTTGATTAATTTTGCTTTGTCCAATGTTGCTTTGGTCTTATAGTGCCCCAACCCCTCCATTATCCTCATGGTACGGCCGCGTGAAAAACCTGTCATATGTATGTGGCCCGGCGGGGGGATCGAGTACCCTGGGTTTAAATGACGGAAAAATTTCACAAAGACAATATTTAAGAAAGTATAAAAATGAGAAATTTAATAAAAATAAGAAGTTTTAATCTTTGCAATTTCATATTAAATTATATTTTTTAGTTCAGATCCTTAAACATAGATTAAATATTTGTTTCTTTTTTTTAAATTTAATACAAAGAATATAGTATGTACATAATTCTTTTTTTCCTATTCACTCCGATACGTAACTCTTTTTTTAATACTATGCAGAGCGAATTCACTTATTCAAATAAATTTTGGTTGTCACATTTCCCCCTCTAACAATAATTTGTAATTTTTTCTCTCCACAAATTTAAATAAAAAGCATCTTAAAATTCCAAGTAATATTTTATACATAATTTTAGCGATTTCTTGAGTTTTAATCAAGGTCGCAAATTTTATAATTTATGGTTGTTGAGCAATTTCAGAGCTTCAGAAGATTAAAACCAATTATACTTCAAAATTTTTTAGTGATTTTGTAGGCAAACTTGGGGTAAGGGATGTAATCTAGAACATCCTTCTTTTCATCCAGCCTCTTATTTTTTTAAGTGTATTTTTCCATTTGCTCGTGACATAAACTCATGAAGAAATATATTTTTTTTCAAAGCTTCTATAATAAAGCTGACAAAAATTAAAATTTGAAAATTTACAAATTGTTAACTATAATGAAACTGTTACAATGAATTTAAACTATCACAATAAAATGGATAACCCCATTATTTTTAAATAGACAAAAGATACATAATTAGTTAATTAAAGTTCACTCCAAAGCTACCTGAGGATCGTTAACGAAGAACACCGTAGCCCTTAATCCTTTATCTACCTCATTACGACTTACTGCAGTTTTTTTTTCATGTAATATTTTTTTTTTGAACACTTCATGAAAAATTAAGGGACATACATAAACAAAAAAACTCAACGTTGGGAAATTTAATCTGTTAGAGCTAATTAATAACTATAAAATTGATTATATACGCTGCTCACTTAAAATTAATAGACAAATCCTTTTCTAAGTTCTTCCTTAACACACACACAAAAAAATGACACCTAAATTTTGACATTAACTATATTTTCGGGACAAAAATGAATATCTTCGCAATTCACTGAAAATACTGTCGGCTTAAAACGCAATCTCTGCTGTAAAACTAATCGCCTTCCCCGCTAAAATACTCATCATAGAACCCATGCTGCCATATATCTTGGAAGAGTATATTTCAAAGAATATTCCTGCTAAGTATCGTCAGAATGCTCGTAAAAAAAAGAGTTATTCTATGTAATTTTAAAGTGAGGGGTACTTATAAAAACCGTCGGTAGATAAAGGGTTAATGCGGTACCGTGACGAGAAAAACAAATGACTCGTCATCTATACAGCTCGACCAAGTGACGTGAACAACACCTATGCTGATACCCCATTCAACAAAATTCCACAATATGACAACCTGGACATTGAGCTTCAACAGATTTAATGCATCAGCCTCTATATACGATGGAATTTCATTGCCATGAAGACTCGGAACTCACGAATCGATAACGCCGGCAACTTCTCTGTGACCATAATGACTTGACTACTAGGGACTGCGATTTTTTCCGAAAAGGATCGATTTTTAAATCGATTCACAAATAATTCGAGGTCTAAAAAGATCCATTTCTAAAAAGTCGATTTTTTTTCAAGTCTGCATTTACAATATAAATATAAATCTATTTCATGAAAAACAAGAAAAATACCCATAATAAACGATCTCTCATCAATAAAATCAGGGGAGTTTTTAGTTCAGGGAATTCGACAATTACAATTATTTCTATTGTCATATCAAAGCATCAGGTATAGAAGACATTTATTTTCTAAATGTATTTGTTGCATTAAAAAGTTTAGAAAATAGATTATATATAGCTTATAGTTCCTAATGCTTAGTTTCTAAATTTTTAAAAACAACAGCCTCTCAAGTCTACTTGGATCCAACAGAGGTTCCCGCTTATTACTTGCGATGTTGCCGGCAATCGAAAAAAGGCGCTCACAAGGAACAGATGATCCCACGATACTCATATACATCATGGCTATTGAGTGAACGTGATAACAAATAGAGATTTTTTCTTCTTGCCAGTAAAGTATAGGATCATACTTCAGATGCACAACTGCCTGTGATAAATACTGTTTAAATTCTTCGTTTTTTATGGTTTTTAATAAAGCGGGGAAAAAATCGAATGTCGATTTTCTAGGATGAAATATCGGTTCACTGAAACGATTCAGTGCTACATATTGATTTAAAAAATCGACTTTTTTGGCCCGAGAAATCGGTTTTTCGATTAATCGATCTCAGATTGCCATCTCTAGTCTACGGAGTCCACTGAGAACTGAAAGCTTGACATCTTAGGGAAATGGAACGCGAAACGTTCCTCCATCCCATATCCACTGAAGACTTCGAGGACATTTCTAAAGGGTGTTTTTTTAGAGGTATAGAATTTTAAATTGCAATAAAACAACGATGTATAATTCGATTGACATGAATTTTTTTTATTCGAAAGATACTCTTGTGGGATTACATTTTAAATAGGATTTCTGGCATAGGACTGCCACGGCTGGCTCGGATGTAGTCCAATCTGAACGTCCAATTCTCGATGACTTTTTCCAACATGTGTGGCCGTATATCGGCAATAACGCGGCGAATGTTGTCTTCCAAATGGTCAGGCGTTTGTGGCTTATCCGCATAGACCAATGACTTTACATAGCCCCACAGAAAATAGTCTAGCGGTGTTAAATCACAAGATCTTGGAGGCCAATTCACAGGTCCAAAACGTGAAATTAGGCGGTCACCCAACGTGTCTTTCAATAAATCGATTGTGGCACGAGCTGTATGACATGTTGCGCCGTCTTGTTGGAACCCCAGCTCCTGGACATTATGATTGTTGAATTCAGGAATGAAAAAGTTAGTAATCATGGCTCTATACCGATCACCATTGACTGTAACGTTGTGGCCTTCATCGTTTTTGAAGAAGGATTCCACCAGCCCATAAAGCGCACCAAACAGTCAGTTTTTCTGGATGTAACGGTGTTTCGACATACACGTGTGGATTAGCTTCACTCCAAATGCGGCAGTTTTGTTTGTTGACGTAGCCATTCAACCAGAAGTGCGCTTCATCGCTAAACAAAATTCGCTTATGAAAATCGGGAACAACGGCAATCTCGTTTTGGGCCCATTCGACGAATCTACGCCTTGCTTGATCGTTTTGATGAATTACCAAGCCAAACTGAGAATAAATCACTTGACAGCTGTTAAATCGGTCGCCATCTTGGAAAGTAATGCCAACTTAAACTTCTATACCTGGAAAAAAAACACTCTTTACTTATTGCCAGCAACTTCGATGATGAACTAAGTGATGTGTGAGTTGATTGATTGATTGTTTATTAACGTCGCATTTAGAAAACTATTAGCGAATGTTAAGATGGCCGAGCACATTCTAAAGGGCTTAGCATAGGGATGGCGAACCAATGGAACACGACACAATATTTTGGGCACGGTTTTGGAACTATAGTAATGAAATTTGGTATGCATGTTTATGCAAAACGGTTTGTATTTTAGTTGACAAACTATATTATTACAAGAAAATCCAAACTTGAAGAACAATATCAAGATTAAGATGTACATGAGAAACTAGACAAAGAAAAAATTGAAGAATTTATTTCCATAATTAATTCTTCAACCAAGGAATTTTAAGTGAGATTTTCTCTGTTCAAAGAATTATCAGAAACGCTCGAGTTTATTATGTACCCTGATATGATTTCGTTTGATAAATTGAACTTGTCCCAATTGGAGTGGTTGAAAATTGAAGAATTTGAAATGCAACTGATTGATTTCTGCTTGAAACAAGGAAAAAGTTGAAATTCATTAAAACAAAAAGATTAACAAGCAATATAAGTAAAACTGCCAGTAACGAAATTTTGGAAGCATTAAATTCGGTTCCAGACACATTTAACTGTTTCAAGAAGCAGGCTCATGCTATTTTAACCATATTTTCATCTCCTGTTCTTGCGAGTCATTAAAAAAGATGAATAACATTGAAAACTCGCTCAGAAACCGTTTGACACAGATGACTCCAATCCAGCATCCATTCTGCTAAAAGTAACAGTTTGCAATCTTAATCTTGCAAAAGGAGGACACAACTAAGGAAGTTCATTTGGGATCCAGTTTTGGGTGCAATAGTAGTACTCCTTTAGGGTGTTAACCTCTCAGTGTAATTCCGCCGAATCGCCAGTCAATTCGGAGAAATTAGCCTTCGAAATTCATGCTTAGCTTTTATACAATCAAATTTTAATTCAGGGTTCGATTCCACGCGATCAACTTTTTTTTCTTCAATTCATTTAATTATTTTTTTAATTAAATAAATTTATTTATGAAAGGTTTATTAAATGTTAAATAATATTTTATGTAATTACTTTGAATTTTATAAAGTAAAACAAAATTAAATAAATTTATAACTTAAATTATTTATTAGTAAAATTATTTAACATTATTATTAATTAAAAATATTTAAAATTATTATTAATTAAAGATATTTAAAATAATTTACTAATGAAAATTACTAATAATTAAAATTAGTAAATTAGTTATTATTTATTAAAATTATTATTAAGCATTAGTATTAATAAGAAATATTAACCCTCTAAGTGGATACCTTCCTCCTGAAAAGTTATTCCGAAAGCGTTTTACTCTTATTTTGCTATTCCCTTCAAAAATGCAACAGACTTCAATTCTTTCCCCCTTTTAAATCTTGGGAGGTCGAAAGGGGACAATTTTATGACTTAGTCGGCGTCTTTGTTCAGTGAAAACCAGGATAGCAATCGTTTACAGCTAGCTGTTAAGTTGCCTTGGGCAATCTTGTATGAAAACCGTAGTTTTACTCTATCGTTTTCCCCATAGATTCAGTCACAGTAAAATTAAAACAAAACGCAGGGTAAAAAAAACATGAAATAAATGGCGTGTTAAAAGTTGAAAAAGTTATATTTTCTTCAAACAAAATTTATTTTTCTGTCATTTTTTAAAAATTAAAAAAAAATATTTTGGTATTGCGATTTGAACCAGAAAAAAGCATCCTGTATTCATTTTTGAATATGAGAATTTTCGATAGAATTTTGAATTTTCGAACTCCTTGTATTAAATAAAAATATCTTTTCTACATCGGCATTTGTGATGGACATAATACACATTCAGTCAATAATTTTTAATTTTAATGGGGGATATACTTCTTCAAATGCGCATGACAGTCCTTCTAACCATTTTCTACTCAAGTTAAATTTCTTATCTTTCTGTTTCTTTTATTACAAGGAAAAATGTCACACATCGATAACTACATTTTCACACAATTCAGTCATTACAAATTCTATTGTGAGAAAAGTTCTCCCTAATTAATTTTCTCTTTCAAAACAGTACACTTAAAACAATTTTGTTCAGTGAAGTTAACCGACCGTTCCACAATGTATTCTATTCATACCAAATTTTAAAAACAAATTTAACACTTGGAAATGTATCCTGTATAAAATTTTTCAGTATATACACAAATATTTCTTGCTGTAGGGAACATATAGTATGAGATGTGGTGTGCGGTTGTTAAAGAATGTTTTCGTACGTGTAGACTATTTTTGAAAATTTAAATATCACTGAAGCTGATCATATAACTGCAAATGAGCTTTATTTTAATGTGTGCTGGTATCAAAGTAAAACACTTTACAATATTAAACAGCCTATGGGTTTATATTCAATATCAAACTATTCGCAAAATGTGTGTGTGTGTGTGGCTTACAAATTCTATTCAAATTGTAAAGAAACTGAAATATATATATATAAATATATCTTACTGCAGTCAAAAATATTCATAATATGTAAGTATCCTATTTCCCCACTTATTTCTGTACATTTTAAAAACTGTAGCTGAATGCAATTTTTTATATTTATAAACGAGGCATAACAGCTCACACAGTCGTAAAAATGTCTATCATTTTTAAATATACTACTATAAAACATATATGGATTGTAAGATCAGTTGTAGCATCCTAAAAGCTTTTAGAGGAGCTAAGAACATGTAATTTTGGATTGATCAAATTTTTAATATAATACACACAGACACAAAAATACATGTTATTAAGCAAATACATTTGAAAAATCAAACTTCCTTCCGAAATAAACGTAATTGAAATAAAAATGTTTAATTGCAAATGAGTGGAAATACATGTTTATCTAAGGGGTATCTCCAAAGTGAGGTAATCCTCAAACTTAAGACTCAAACTCAGTGGCACAACAATCCATGAGGGCCAGGAACTACTGTGCCCATCATAATACACGTGACCATTGGACGCTGAGGTGCATGAACAGATGTCCCGATTTGGTGGTCTGTTTGAAGAGATACCTTCAGTGTTTAAGACCCGAAGCAAGCTTGTTACTCATTTATCGACCCAATGTAGCGGGGATGAAAGGCAAAGTTGACCTTGCGCAGCCCGTTAATAGAACCCCAGACCTGTGGTGTGGAAGCACTATACACTACCACTCGATCCTATTCGGTGAAAAATAAAATTTAATGTTAGAATATTATATAAATCCCTAATAAATGAGTGGGTCCAAACTTTTTTTTTTCATGTAAACTGTTTAGACGGAAATGGTTAATTATGAACATTTCAAAAGTTGCATAAATTAAAATTAACCGTTTTAGTTTATATAAATTTTTAAGGGTGCAAAAGATGTATTTCGGTGTGCACGAATTAATTTTAAAAGGAATACGGTTACGAAAAAGTAGTACAAATCTATCTAAAGTAGGGTTGGTTACCTTACATATTGTCAAACACAACAATGTATTGGAAGCCAATTCCACAATTCGTTGTTATAAAAATGTATGGAAAATTACAAGATTTATTTTTGCATTTGTAATTTATATATATGTAATTTTTCCTGGGAACTTTAAAAGCTAGAGCGGCATCCATAAAACCCGCGGTTCTCTCTCTGTTTTTCCAGATCGCCCCTGACTAAGCCGGCTCTGTCATAGTAAGTGAAAATGCCGGATTTTGTTTGTCAAGATCATTTTATAGCAGACTGCATTTTTCATGTATTTTAGATGGTCGTTTTATATTTTCTACATCAATATCTTAATGTCTGAATTTAAAATTACATAAAATTCTTGACATTAGCATCAATGCCCATGATAATTTTTATTAGTATATGAATGTGTCATCAAACGATTACGTGACTAATATTAACATATTTTAACCATTTAATTAATATTAAATATAACATAACGCACACAAATTTTCTGAACTTTAATATAAATATTTCGAAAACTACTTCAGATATACTCAAAATTTTTCATTCCTACGCCTTAGCTGCTTCTCAGTTTTGCTTCTATGTAAGAATTTATTGTAATTGTATATTCATCAATTTTTTTAGTATATTTTTTGCTCTTAGCGTGCAGTTTTCAACTGAATTGTGTGAAATCTTCGAAATATATTAAAAGATACCAAAGAAGCTATATAATAAAATTTGAAATTTTTATTATACTCAAACAATTGCTAAAACTTATGGTAAATAATTTTTAACTGCACGATGCATTTTTTTTCGAAATTTCTAATGGAATTTCTGACATAAAATTTCTAGCTTTATACGGTCGAGATTTAAAAAAATATCCAGATTTTAATTACTTATTCAGTTAGCTTTTAAAAAAGATAAATGTTGAGGTATTTTGTATAAATAGATATTTTTGAACAATAATTCGAATGTTTTTGAATAGCTCGAATTTAAAATTGATTTTTATGTTTATTTATATGCATAAATGTCTACTGTAAATGTTTCCGTATATTTTTGATTACCATTTATTCAAACATTCAAGTTATAAAAAAAATGTGTGAAACTCTTCATTCATGTTGTCTTTGATGTAAACTGAAGTTCAAGCACTTAAAATTCAAATATAATTCGGTGTATTTTAACAATATATAACTAGGCACTGTACTTAAACTTCCCTGAACACTTGGGCTTTGAAATCTAAAAAAAAAACTAATAAATCTTAATTAGTTTTTTTTTCGTTATTATTTTTATCAAAGTGTAAGAAAATGTTTTAAATGATTTGATGAAGTTTAAATTTATTCATTTTTAGTGGTTGGAAAATTGAAAGGTTCCAAATTTTAAAGAGTTTGGTGTTTTATTAATTTCGGTATCTTATAATAAAAATAATCATGTTTCAAAAACTGAAAGCTTTGATTAAAATAAGAAAAATGAAGCGAAATAATATACTTAAAAAAGATAATTTGTCTAACTATATAAAATAGCAGATTGCACTGACACGCCCCAACTTGTTACAGTTTCAAATTAATATGAAACCAAAAGGGAATTGTAACATATTTTACTTATGCGTTAGGACTTTTCAAAACTTTTAAAATACGATGTAACAAATAAACACTTCCTGGGGTCTAAAGGAATTTCCCCTCGATTTTTTACGATTGCCCCAGGGTCAAAACACGGGGTTTCCTGCAAGCCATAAAACTTCCTATCACTGTCCTGCTGTGTTGCTTCCACCGTCCCCAATTATCTTTGAAGATGTTAAACCTTTAAAAGGGGGAAAGGATTTCAGAAAAGTGTGGCTAATCCGCTTTGGAAAACGTTATTTGAAGGCAGAAAAATCCGTTCAGTGCATTTTCGAAGCATCTTTACACTGACGAAATTTTCCGTGCTATGCGGTTAGAGGGTTAATTTATTATTACAATTATTATTAATTTATTACTAAAATTATGATTTATTATTGAAGTTATTACTAATTTATTATTAAAATTATTTAAATAAATTTATTAAAATTATTTAATTACATTTTATAAATTTATTTGAAAAGAACTTATTAAATATTTTATAAATTTATAAACTAATTAAATATACAATATGTAAAAAAGACATTTTTATTATATTAATTATAAAATAATTAATTTAATAATATATTTTATAAATTATTTTACATATCTTATTTATAGTTTTTTGTATTTCACATTGTAAAACAATTTGTAACTAATTTTTATGTGAAATATCATTTAGTATTTACTATATATTTTATTTTAAATATTATTTATCAATATAAAAATATATTTATTAAATTTAATTTAAATATCTATATAATTACAGTAATCTTTTCACTTTATAAAAGGCAAAATAATTACATAAAATATCAGTTAATATTTAATAAACCTTTCATAAATAAATTTATTTAATTAAAAAAAATAATTAAATGAATTGAAGAAAAAAAGTTGATCACGTGGAATCGAACCCTGACCTAGTGCATAGTAAACAAACGATTTGCCAACCAAGCTACAGAATCATTGGATGAAACTAAAATTTAATTGTATAAAAGCTAAGCATGAGTTTCGAAGAGTAATTCCTCCGAATTGACTGGCCATTCGGCGGAATTACATTGAGGGGTGAACACCCTAAAGGAGTACTACTAATCCACCAAGTCTCGATCCCAAATGTATTTCCTTATTCGTCCCCTCTCCTTGTAAGTTATTTGTCATCTAATCTGCAACAACAGAAGTAAAAATAATTCTACTTAAATTTAAATACACGTATAACTAAAAGATTTACTTTTACACTGTGCAAAATGTATTTTTTCATAATAAATAAAAGAGTTTTGTATTGCTAGCAATTAGTTTTATTATTCCCCCAATAATCACAAGTCAAAATTATTTTATGGCACGTCCATACAGCATTAAACATTTGTTCAGAAAAAATGGCACGTTGATCCTGGCTTAGCATATCCCCCCCTCAGCATTTATTGAAAAAATTCCTTTATTTTTTTTACAGGATTAAGCAAGTTAAAACCGGTATTTCATAGCCTCTTAGTAGAAAGAAACATAAAACGTACGTAACAAAATACAAGAAAAGAAGGGAAATTGCATTAACATTTACTTGCAATGACAAGACGTACAGTATATACATACATTTATATATATATATATATATATATATATATATATATATATATATATATATATATATATATATATATCCAATACGGGTATATATATATATATATATATATATATATATCCAATACGGGTATATATATATATATATACACTGGCCTCAAAAAGTTAAGGTACAACATGTTTTTCGAAGCTCACCATAAAAAAAATGGCAGTAACAATAAAATGCATAGTTTACATGAATGATAATAACAA
Organism: Trichonephila clavipes; assembly: GCA_019973935.1. NCBI lineage: Eukaryota > Metazoa > Arthropoda > Arachnida > Araneae > Nephilidae > Trichonephila > Trichonephila clavipes. The sequence goes on along the minus strand of BMAU01006214.1, from coordinate 124,734 downwards.
ACTTTAAAAACATTAATGCAAAAACGATTGCTACCACTTTTATTTTATAGAAAAGAACGTATATTTATGAGTGAGAGAAAAATATGCAAATATCAAGCTTTCGTACTTTTGTGTGTAAGTTGTGTTGATTTTCAACAGTTGTTGGCAGTTTCGGTGACAATAGTCAATAGAGTTTAGAAAAAGAAAATGTCTCAGAGACGTCGTTTACCCAATTCGTTAAGGTGGCGGGCAGTTGGATGGATGGAAATGGGATTGTCGCAGGCTGATGCTGCTAGACGTCTCAATGTGTCTCAATGTTTGGGATCAATACCAATCCGAAGATTCTGTGTCCAGAAGACCTGTTCCAGGCCGACCACGAGCTACAACACCTGCAGAAGACCGTTTTCTAGCTCTTTCGGCACGAAGGAGAAGAACCACTACTGTGCCGCAGCTCGTTGCAGACCACTTTCAAGCATCAGGAAGAAGAATCTCCGCTACTACGGTGCGAAATCGTCTTCACAATGCAGGTCTGTATGCAAGAAGACCAGTTGTGTGCGTTCCCCTCAACGGACGACAGCGAAGGAACCGCTTATGCTGGGCAAGAGAACATGTTTCTTGGACGCAACAACAATGGGCTTCTGTGCTGTTCACAGACGAGCCCAGATTTACAATGGAGAGTGATTCAGCGCGTCTACTGATCTGGAGGGAACAGCGCACTAGATACCATCAATCCAACACTGTTGAAAGACACAGTTATAGAGGTGGTGGAATCCTGGTTTGGGAAGGGATCTCGCTCGGTGGCCACACTGACCTGCATGTGTTCCATGGAGGAACCGTAACTGGTCTTAGATATCGGGATGAGATCCTTGATCCATTTGTCCGCCCATATGCTGCTGCTATTGGTAACGACTTCATTCTGATGGATGATAATGCACGACCTCACCGAGCTCGGATTGTTGAGGAGTATCTGGAGGATCACGGTTTGGAACGAATGGAATGGCCAGCTCGATCTCCAGACCTGAATCCGATAGAACATCTTTGGGACTATCTTGGCAGAGAGGTTGCTGCTTTAAATCCTCCTCCAAGGTCGTTACATGAGCTGAAACAAGGCTTACTCTGTGTCTGGTCTTCGCTTCCTATTCCGGTGTCCGACAACTTAATAAACAGCATGGGAAATAGATGCCGCCAATGCATTCAAGTTAGGGGTGGACACATTCCTTATTAGAACCCATTTTTGTATTGTTTTTATGCCATTTTACCACATAACACTGTGATGTGCTGTTTTCTCCAAGAATGGACTTTTCCGCAGAGATTGCTTTTTTTTTGTTATAAATCGTTTTTGCAATACACTTATACAAATTTCTATGACGCATTCAATAAAAAACTATTTAATGCACATATCCTCCAAATTTTTTGTTTCTACATTCATTCATTTGCAAATTAGACACAAAAACCCGGTTGTACCTTAACTTTTTGAGGCCAGTGTATATCCAATACGGGTATATAGTATATAACACTCTCTCGACAACCAAGGAATATAAAAATATTTGTCACCAAAAGGCAGAGAGTTGGACCTCACCAATACTTGTCATACTTCTTACATTTCATTGTATGAAATTCAGATTAATCATATGTTCGAATGACGTTAAGACTTTCTGTTAAAAGACATTAAGATTTTTTTTAGAATTTCAATTCAGTAACAGGTGTCCGAGGCAGCATCGTAGTCACCGTCAAGGTCTTGTGGACGGCGTGTCAAGAGTTTATACTCCAGTTCCACTGAAAACCTACCATGCAAGAGGAGTTAAAGAACGCTGAAACTATCGAGGCTCAAAGTCCTCCCGTTGGCTAGGTGTGAAAGTTCGGAGTGTGTGGTGCTAGCTCAGGTGTCATCCTTGTCACTTGACCGGGATTCAAAATAATGAGGTTCGTCGCCAATAGCCGCCATCATGTTGCTTTATAATGCGACGTTAACGAACACTCAGTAGCAGTAGCTCTCAAAATTTCCCAAGACTGGTTTTTTGTGGAACGAGAGTTTGAAATTGAAATTCAGTTTGAATAGGATTACATCGCCAATCACTAAAATCATTTATGTTGATCCTAAATGTGACATTAATAAACAATCAAATCAAGTGATCATCACTACAGGGCTACTATCTCGTCAATGTGTGTTGAAAATGCTTACTTGTTGGTATTAACACTTAATTTTACCATCATATATGATTAGGCAGGTAATTTAATAAAAACTTTTTGTAATCAATTCTAAATTTATATGTATATTCCATCATCTTCAAAATTGATTCATTTTAAAATGAATTTTTTGAATTAAAGAAAAATACCGAGAGTTACTCAATTTAAACACAATATTGCTTAAGGAATCTTTTGTTTTTTGTTTTAAAAATAAGCTTATTTTTCCTTTTATAATACTTTTTATCCAATGTTTTAAGTGTAAATTACATTCGTTTAACTTAACACAAACTTAATACAATTAAGTTCGTTCAGATCACTCGCATAATTGATTAAAGATCCAATAATTTTATTTCGTTACCTTAAAGCAAATATGATCATAAAAAGTTGTAAGAATATTAAAGTTTGTTCAGATGTTTATATTGAAAAAAAAATATTCCACTTATCCGATTTATATACAACCGACAATGGGGTTTTCTACTTTATTTTATTATCTTTAACTTTATAGAGTAAAAAATGGTAAATTTTAAAGGCAATCATTCTATATTCTTAATGCATGATAAAAATGAATTGTTTAATATATTCTTTTGTTTATGTAATAAAAAGAATTAGGGAGAGAGGATTGATTCACGAAGGAAGGCTTACTTGCAAGCTCACATTGATTTTTTTTAATTAACACCCTTTTATAATCTTCACTTGTATGTAATGAAATCTTTGAACTCAACTTTTAACCACTTTAAATTGTGGACACTTTTTTTTAAATTGTTTTTTTTAGTTTGTATGGTTTTAGAAAGTTTTACGTTGCACACAATGCAAAGTATAATATATCATTTTAAAGAGAATTTAATACTGTGAATTCAAAAAACATAATTCATATATTAGCCATGTAAAAAAAGTTATGCTGAAATAACTATCGATATACATTAGATACTGATGATAGCAGTGAGTTATCAGAGCTTAGTGGTGATGCCTTTATTCTTTATTACAGCTTTACATTGATAGTTCATTGAGCTCATAATAGTTTTAAGCTCTTTCTTCGTTATTACATGATGTCCGGAAACAATTACATCCTCCCTTGTATGTAATGGAATTTTTGGACTCGATTTTTACCCACTTTAAAAGATCAGATTAATTGAAATTTTGCACACTTGTCAAGGGCCAATGATAATACCATAATTTAATAATTTTGTTCCATTTTCCTGGTCAGGATCATCAGGATTAACGATTTCCCATTTTCAGATCTCATCTGGCGACTACTTCCAGGTCCCATTTCCCGATTTGGTGACTAAATGATTAAATTACAACTTAGTTCAAGTAAGTATAAAAGGGTGTTTTTTTTAGTTTTTTTTAAACATAATTTATTTTGTTAAAGCTGCACTTTAAAACTCTATGAGAGCTATTGCTGAGAAGTCTATTATTGAGCTTCTGTCAAGGAAGGAAGACAACACCTGTGAGAGAGAGAGAGAGAGCTGACACCTCACTTTCCAAATTTCTACATCACGCTAACGTGAGGAGTTTGAACTTGACAGATTGAAATGTTTTAGCTGTTCTTTACGGTCGGGTTTTGGAAGCATCAGGACTCGAACTCACAACTCTACAACACCGACCACGAATCCACGACCATGACCCTTCTGCTACTGGAGCCAATTATTGATTGATTGATTGAATATTAACGTCGCACTGTTCAGCTACACGAGGGCTTTTGGCGACGGACCACATAATTTTGAACCATAACCTGAGCTGGCACCCCCATCTCCTAACTACCACACCACACCAACAGGAGGACGTTTCAGCTCTCGACAGATTTAGCGTGCATCGTTGCCCCACACGGTGGGTCTTTAGTGGTACTGGGATCGAACTCGTGACAAGGCAAGCCACGATCCGATACCTATACCACTCGGCTACCGCGGCCACACTGGAGCGAATTAATTGCACGTTTAGATAAACATATGCTCTAGTTACGTAAAGTTTTAACGTAAAGAATCCATTACTCTAATTTGAGTTTCAACTATCCACATTAAAATCAATTTACGAAAATTCCATCATGCTTATTTAAAATTCTATACTTTGCTAAAAAGGATTTACTTAAAAAGGAAGACGGGGAGGGGGGATTTTATATACAAACTTTTTAAAGGCTTCTTATCAGTGAAACTAAATTTCAACGAAAGCGGCTTCCAGATTTCTTCTTCCCATTTTCTTCTCCGAGATATTAATCACTCGGGTAAATTTAAGTCAACATATTACTTCGCAAAAATATTAAGTGGCATTTGAACTCGAATCTTCACCCTCCCCACCCCTCATATTTGACACACCCTAACCATATATATATATATATATATATATATATATATATATATATATATATATATATAGCCTCCCTCTTCATTTACAAAAAAAATCTTTGCTTTTGAGTAGATTTATACCAATTAAGAAATCAAAGCAACAAATGGGTGGACACATTTAAACAAAGTGGGGGGGGAGTTCTTACAGAAATTTTCACCAATAAATATTAATATAATTGTAAGAAGTAATTCCATCAGTATGTCATTGCATATAAGAGTCTTATGTTTGCATAACTTGTCATTTATGTAAAAAATTCGTATTTAAATTCATTAGTTCTCTTAGAATTGATGTTTACATTTTTATTAAATTTTCGAGCAATTACAATCGTCATACAATTATTAATCAAAATTTAACACTAGAATTGATTATTGGATTTATTTGGTACAGCAGCAGTAACACTTTAACTCTATTTTTTCCAAAGTTTCACATTACTCTACAGAATAATTTGAAATTTTAACAAGACAACCCTGTACCAGTGTCTGTAATTTTAACCAAAAAAATTCGTTATTAACTTTATATCATAATACTTTTTGAATTGATTATTTATTAATGCCCTACTTCGAAGCAACCCGGGGGCTATTGGCGATGGAACTCATAATTTTGAGCCACGTTCAAGTGACGAGAAGGGCACCTGAGCTTGCATCCCCTCTCCTGACTTCCGCAACACGTCCACGCGAGGGCTTTTTTTAGGACTTAGTCGTTGGTGTGGAATAGATGTATAGAATCAATCAATCTCATCCTCTAACTGTGGTTTAAAACTATGAGGCTTATTGACTATGTTTAGAGGATCCTTGAGAATAGTAGACAGGTAGCCAAGAAGGTTCAATAAACTAATCGGGCATTTTCTTAATGATTGTTTTGAATTAAGATAAATGTTCAATTATATTGATCAGCTGATGACATAAGGTAATATCAGGTTATAACAACTGCATTTCATCAATGAGAAGACAACAGGGAACATATCGTTCAAATGTATAACACAGCCGAGTTTGGCTTAAAATAAATATGCATCACCAGTGGCGCACACAAGGGGGTTCCTGGGGGTTCGGACCCCCCAAAGCCCTGGATTTTTTTCCGATTGATTATAATTCTAAGTATAAAGTACGTAAAATTTAATTAATTACTTGCTATTAATGATTAATTTTATTAATTAATGCTAATTATTTATCCAAAAACTAGTTTTTTACTCTGTTTTGTTACCGAAAATTGACAAAATCAAAAGGAGCATGATACAAGAATGGTGAGCTTTCAACCCCGGATCCCCACCCCCTTGAAAAATTCCTGTGTGCGCCCCTGTGCATCACAGAAACAATATGAGACCTCTTGGTGACGGACTACGTAATTTTAACGAAGTATCCATGTACGAGGGGGACACTTGAGATGGCACAACAGTTCTCTCACGACAACGTAAGTGCTTTGAACTTTTGTTAGGTTTGCAGATCATCAAACCTAATACACAATAGTCTTTAAAATATAAGATTAGAACCCACTGTTCCTTAGTCACGAGTTTTTTATTCTGCTCGCCAAACTTTTATGGTCAGACTCCAACTCAGTTGATTAATAGATAGCTAATGCTATAATTAGATGCAAAACACGAGACTATTAGAGACCAACTGCAAAATTTTGAATCATTGACAAAGACTGCTCTTGAGCTGGCACCCTATACTCCCAATTTCCTCGCCACCCTAACGTAAGGAAATTCATTTCAAAGTTAATGTGTGTTGGCCGTCCGCATGATGGTTCTTTGCTTAATTCAATTTGATTTTTATCCAACATTATACTTTAACATTGCAAGAGGTCTGTTGGTGAAGAGTCGTAGTTTTGAACTATCAAGTGACGAGGACGACACATATAGGAGAAACTCAATTCTCCGAGTTTCTACATTACACTAATGAAATGACTGATCTTTGTCAAATTTAAAATGCAACAGCCGATTTATACGATGTATTTAGTGGCACCAGAATTCCAACCCACGACTCAACAATGACAGTCAATCTTCGCGACCATGGCCCTCGGCTTTCGCGGCCACAGGAATGAAGGGTAGAACACGTGACTCGACAAAAGCACCCCCAACGAGCTTAATATTCGGCCATTCCGTTACCGCGGACATCCAAATTCAGCTCAGAGTGAGAACTGAAAAAAACATGTCTCAAATTCGCAATTTAAACAAGGGGTGTCACAATGAGTGAGTGAGCGAGCGAGCGAATTTCAGCGTCGTACTGTTCAGCTACTCGAGGGCTTTTGGGGACGGATCTCATAATTTTGAACCATGGTCAAGTGACGAGGACGACACCTGAGCTGGCATCCCCTCTCCTAACTATCACACCACAGCAATGGGAGGACTCGACATATTTTGCGGGAGCTCTTGACATATTTAACGTGCGTCGCTCCGCTACATGGTGAGTCTTTAGTGGTACTGGGCTCGAACTCATGATATGCCTGCCAGGATCCGATACCTTAACCACTGGGCTGCCATAACCCCAAAGAGGATCACAACGGAAAAACAAGTAAATGTAAAAGTAATCATGAAAAAAGATTCGAGTAATAAGTTACATCGAATAATTCTTCTTTTTAATTAAAGTGTGATATCAAAAGTTTTTATTCATTTTGTAGAGAAAACCCTCATAATCAAACGTCGTGAATGTATAACCACCTGAGCCCAACTTATATACAGTCACTCAAAAAAGTATTGGGACACTTGGCATGCATAATTGTATAGTCATTTATAAAAATATTTATCACATTAAAACGGAAACAAAATGAATTAAGAAATATTTTAACACTTGGTGTACAGTATACAAGTAAATTTTTTTAATATTATAGAATTATAATTTTATCTAGCTTTCCAAATATAATTCAAATGTACACTGGAGTCAAGAATAGTATTGGGACACTTTTGAAATGAGAAATTTAACAAATATACAGCGCATCAATATAATTTAATTTCACAGCACGTTTTTAGACTAGAAGTTTAAACATAAAAGTTTCAACAAATATGATTATTTATCGGAAACATGGCAAAAAAAAAACCCAAGATATATTGGTTGGTGTGCAAAATCCCGTAATAAGTCATTGGAAAAAAGGGAAATCAGTTCGTGGTATTGGAAAAATCTTGAAATTGATAAGTCTCCTGTTTTTAACATTGACAGGTTCAAGAAAACAAAGTGTTGAAAACAAGCAAAGATCAGGGCGTCCAAAGACATTTAATGAACATGAAGAGGTGGATTGTGAGGCAAGTACGCATTAATCCAAGAACTAGTGCAGTAAAAATGACTTTGCAATGTAAAAGTAGGTTAGGAAAATCGGTAAATCCTGAAACCGTCAGAAATGTTTTAAAACATAAGTACCTCAAAGAAAGCCCAAGAGCAGCAAAGCAAACAGACAAGCTAGGTTGACTGACTGATTGAATATTAAAATCGCACTGTTCAGCTACACGAGGGCTTTTGGCGACGGACCACGTAATTTTGAACCATGGTCATGTGACGTAGACGACACCTGAGCTGGCACCCCCTCTCCTAACTACCACACCACACGACGGGAGGACGTTTCAGCTCTCGACAGATTTAACGTGCATCGCTGCCCTACTCGGCGGGTCTTTAGTGGTACTGGGATCGAACTCGTGACAAGGCAAGCCACGATCCGATACCTATACCACTCGGCTACCGCGGCCATAGACAAGCTAGGTTGGCATTTGCTAAAATGTATGTAAGGTAGCCAACAGAATATTGGGAAAATGTAATTTTTGTTGATGAAAACAAATAGTATAACATTTTCGGATCATATGGCAAGCAAAAAGGTTGGGTCGAAATCAAATACATGTCAAAAATTCTCTCGGCCTAGTATCAAATATGGAGGAGGTAACCCAATTGTCTGGGGTTGCATGGAAAGCTCTGGTTACGGGAACTGACATTTTGATGGTATAATGAATAAATATATCTATCTTGACATTCTCAAGCGAAATTTAAGGCAAAGTGTGAGCAAGCTGGGAATCTCAGGAGATTTAATTTATTCCAAGATAATGATCCGAAATTTATGGGTCCTCTACCACTGTCCAAGTGTTATTAAGACTCCTGCACAAAGTTCAGACCTTAATCCCATTGAAAATGTGGGGTATTATTTGCTACAAAAACTATATGAGCACCAAATTTCTAACAAGCAGGATTTAAGAAAATATTTGGTCGAAGAGAGGACCAAAATCGATAGATTGTTTTTCAAAAAAGTGATTCAATCCATGCAAATAGACTTCGAAATGTCATAAAAAGCAAAGGTGGCCAAACAAGATATTGATTTTCTTAATTTATTGGGAAGGGTCCCAATACATTTTTTGATCACGTTTCTTAACTCGCTTTTATTATGAATTTTAACCATTATTTCATTAATGTATAAGTTTTGTTCAAATTATTACTTGTATTTACCAAAGTAACATTTGCTTCTTATTTTTGGTTTCATTTGTATGTTTAAGTAAAATATTACGATAAAAATCTATGAACTGGTAGTGTGTCCCAATACTTTTTTGAGAGAGAGAGAGAGTGACTGTATTTAATTTACTACCAAAATAGATATAATTCAGTTATTCTAAAAATATCTAATGTCCCCTTTCTGAAAGTCACATTTTCCCCAATAGTTCCATTAAGGAAAGTTAACTAATGACACGAGATTATTGAGAATAAGAATTTGTACCAATATATACACAAATGGGGATAAAATAAAACAACGTTTAGTACAAAGCAGTAAATAATTCTTGAATACATTGTACAATTGACTTTGTTCATTTCTTGCTTCAGAAGCATGTTTTTGGATATTTCCGAGAAAGAAAGGATATTTATTTATATTGAAAAGTCATCGTAGTCTTGAGATATTGAAATTTTAAAGTACGTTAACTCGTATCGAATTACCTCGTATTAATATTTTTTTAATAACATTTGTGTTAAAAGCCAATGCCGAATTTAATTAGATAACTTTTTAATTCTTACTTCTAGGCAAGGGAGATCAACGAGTAAAAAAAATTTTTTTTTGATAATCTATATTTTTAAATACTTTTTCTTGCTAAGAAATGATTTAGAAAGAAGCACGCATGATCGATACATATCTATTAAAATACTAACATGGAAAATTTCTAAAATCAAAATATCAGTCTATAAAAGCATTTTAAATGAAATTTGTGTAAATTCTTCAATACGAACTATTATTTAATACATACAATAACTTCAGAACTCAATAAATGTATTAAAAGTGAAAATTTAATTGAAATATGTTTATATAAAGAGTTAATAAAAAAATGTAATCAACGTTTTCAGGAAAAATATTAAACCAGAGCTTTTGTAGAATTACACTTAAAATTAATTCATAAAAAGTATCAAATATATTGTTTTTGCATCATGGCATAAATTTTACAATAGATTTGTAATATATCTAGAACAGTTACGAATATATATTTAAAAAACAATACTAACTTCATATTAATAAAGTATTTCCTTTTTATTATAACACAATTTAAGTTTTTATTTGTTACAATTATGTACGTTGCAGAAAGCTTACGGGAAATAGAGTAATAGAATTTATAGAAAAGTGAGTAAATAAACGAAAAATAATTAATCAAAAAAAAAGATTGAAATGTTTATGTCATTAAAAATATTTCAATATAAAACTTAAATAAAATTTAATCAAATACTAAAAAAAATATCCTTAACATTAATATAAAATTGTAAACATCCTTAAAAATGTGCTATATTTTATTCTATGTGTGTGGAAAATCAAGCCGAATTACTACCTGATATTTTAACAATAAATTTTCTCTTAATAAGAAATTTGCATCCTTCTACGTGTTACACGCATCATATAAACATCTCAGACGGCACGGAGAAAGAATGGAATTTTAAAGAAATATATTTGCATAATTAAAAACATTTATTTACCTGATTTTTGAAGAATTCTACAAGACTGAATGTAAATGAAGTTGTTAAAATCACGCACAATGTTTGATCAAGTTGTAAATCTTGAATTGCGCTCCATAACGACGGATCTGTAGCGTGTGTTTTGATTGGACGATTATTCTGAATAATTAAAATACGTCATCTAGAAATTAATCAGGTAAAGAAGTTAACTGTTTTATTTTGAATGTTAAACACAACAGGATTTGATTAAATTATTAAGCATATCTAAGCTTTGAAGCACTTTTTTACAAGTATTATTGGTTAAGATTTGATTATTTAATATTTTTTAATAGAGAAAAAACGTTTAACTTAATTTTTGAATGACAAATTGGGTCCGTGACGTCATCACTCATTTGAAATCGCATATTCATCTCAAATTTTAATTACTGTTTAGTTTTCGCGATGAAAATATTAATAGCCTTAGTAATCCTGCAGAATGTGATGAACATATCTTCTAAAATAGTATTTAGAAGATTATTATTTTTAGAATTCCTTCTTTTTTCCGAAAAAAAACTCCATTAATAGTAGTTGTTTTATATCATAAGTCTTCAAGGATAAGTAAAAATTAAATTTGTAAAAAAGGTTGATTTCTACTTATTTATTTTACATACAATTTTAAAATTATCGTTTGCTAAAAAAGAACATTTATTTAAAGTACATAAATTTTTTTTTCTTCAAAAAAAAAAAAAAAAACATTCCGAGAAGGACAAAAATATGTAAAGTAAGCAGAAGTAAAAAGAAATTTAATTTTAATACTTATAATGTATCATTAATTTAGAAGAATAATTTATTTTATATACATACGTACTCTTGAAAAATCAAAAAAGCGAATGCAGTTGGGAAGCAAAACTTAATTTTGTAACGTCTCTTTTTTATATATATACACATAAAATAAATTCATTGTGTAAATACTTATGAATCAAATATACGTTAAGTGAACTTTAAATTACTTTTACGCTATAGAATTATTCAACCAGCTGTAATATAAATGAATATACTTTAATGAATCATGAATTTTATTTTGTGGGGGTGACATCCGATTGTTGTCATTTTTCGCAAATTAAATAATATTTTTAAAAAACTTAAGCACACACACACATGGTGAATATGCTTCAGGAAGAATAAAAATAATATAGCATATATTACATCTCGCTCCCCAGTAGTGAGATAAAGAAAGTCGAAATAAGTGTCAATTGCACCAAGTTTGCAGCTGTGGGCTATCATGAATTTTGAACGCATTTTTTTATCTGTATGTATAAAGGAGGAAAATGCAACTCATTCACTCATCAGGATATCTTCGGAATTATTAGACCTACAGACTTGAAATTTGGTAGGCATGTTCCTTTCATGAAGAGATCTGCTAAAAACAGATTGTGCGAAAATTGACCCCCAAAGGGCTTGAAGGTCGTTATTTGTAAATAATTCCTCTTTTGAACTATTAGACCTACAGGTTTGAAATTTGATAGGCACGTTTCCTGCATTGAATAGTGATCCTCTGCAAAAGAGGTTTTGTGAAAATCGATCTCCAAGGGAGTTGCGAGGGGTTAAGGGGCCCTATAGCTGAAAATTTCTGTTTTCGAACTGTTAGACCTTTATACTTGAAATTTAGTAAGCTTGTTTCTTTTGATGAATAGAGATCTCGATAGAACGGATTTTACGGAAATTGATTCTTATGGGTGTAGCAGGGAGTTACTAGCGGGTATTGATTAAAAACCTGTTTTGGAACTATAGTAATGAAATTTGGTATGCATGTTTCTTTTGCTGAATTGAAATACGGTAAGAACTGGTCTTACGGAAATCGACTCTTAAAGGGGCTTATTGATAAAAAAAATCCATTACTTACTATTAGATTTTGACATGAAATTTAGCAAGCATATTTATTTTGTTCAAAATCGATCCACTAAAAAGGGTTTTGCAGAAATCCACTTCGGGGGAACAAAAGATAATTATACCTTAATTTTAGAAATTATTATTTTGAAGTCCTGTCACTTTTTAAATCAAGAGGTGAGAGTTATAAAATGCTTTCCAATACAATAGAACGTTAAATGCAAAGCAGGAAATGAAAAGAGCTTGTATAGAGATTAAACTTAATTATTCAGAAAATATTACTTGTTGCTACTTTTTGTTTACTAATTCATTCGATTTTCTAAAGATCAGACACAAAATTTCACGATAAAATATCTATTCAAAGAGCCACCAATAAGGAAAATATTCTTTAATATTTGTTATATATATTCGCGGCTTTGCGTAATAGAGAAAATTTTACCATAAAATTTTGTGTGTGAAAAGCGATTTAAAAAAAATATTAATAAAACTCACAATACATTTTATATGTCAAATTAATTTTTCTTTTCTCAGTCGGCTCGGTGGCTGTGAGGCAACGTGCCAGCCTCGTAAGCCCAAGGTTACGGATTCGATACCGGCTGGAGTCGATAGATTTACTGGATGCGAAAATCGTAGGCACGCATGTTATATGATTATGTGACATGTAAAACATACTCTGAGTGTCAATTTGGCTCTGGTACTCTCGGCAATATTCGGATGAGTTTTGAATTGAATAAAAATTCAAACGTCACAATTTGGTAGCGGAAGCCGTCCCTGGATGTTGCCACCAATGGAATGTTTTCCACTCGGAACGAACTTGTCGTGTCCGCAAACGGCTTAGCTACCAAAATGCATCCCATTCGAAGCAATTTTCCTTTCTCTGATTTCATGCAGTAATTCCATTATGTTTCCGTTGTTATATTGGCTATTTCAGCTATAATTTTGTCACTAAGTCTTATGTTTTATGCAAAACTTCTAAGACAGAGGTGTCAAACTCGCGGCCTGCTTGTCGCATGCGCATGCGGCCCGGTCAATATTTTGGCACAAAATAATGTGCAATAAAATATAATTATTTACCGAAATAGCAAAGAGATGTCAAGTATCAGGACATTAAATTCTTCTTGTTCTTTTATGTATCTTTATTATAATGTATTATTCGAAATAACCTACGCCTCTACGAATTTTAATTTTCTTTGCAGCCCACCTTAAGTGGCCCACGTCAGCATTTGAGTTTGACACCCTTGTTCTAAGAGCCATAAAAAACGTTTGACTCAAAAATATACCAAGAAAGCAAAATGACTAAGAAACAGTTCTCAAAATATACATGGTAGCCTCATAACTTTGAAAAATTATCAATAATTTAATTTCTTTCCTGATCACACATATAAATTACTATAATCATCAGTGGATTGATAGAATATTGTGTCAGGTTTGCATGAGTTTTTCTTTAATCCAATACGAAGTATAAATTTAACACTGTTTTCTCTTTTTTAAAAAAAAAATTAAAAATTCATTATTACCGAAAGCAGATTTTTGAAAAGAAGTCTGGTACTAAAGTAAAATTAAGTAACAATTTTAGAGCCATTTGTTTTTGTCTTATTATTCTAAGCCATTGTTTCTAATGTGGTTATTTTTTAAAATGTTTAGATGAGAAAACATACCATCAGTTTTTATGCAGTCATTATTTGTTATTTTGCATTCCTTTTGTTCGCTCTGCTGAATTTTTTTACATGTTACATGACATATTATGTTCACATTAATTATTTATACTAATGATCAAATAATATTTTTATTACTATCAAATATCACTGAACTGTTTAAACATGTTGTAATTATTATTTTTTCTTGTTATCCTATTTAGATGCTATTTGAAACACAAAAAGATGAAATATTTTAACTTTTGGAAAGTATTAAACAAATATGCAGCAAATTAAGTTTTGGACCCTTTAAATAAATTCAGATAAAATATATTTAACACTTCTAAACAATTGTAAGTAATAGAAATAGTTGTTAAAACAATGTGATAAAAAGAAATTCTAAGTTAAAAATACACACATCACAAAGATTTATATCACTTTATTGAATTATGTTGCAATTTTACAGTCATTAGAAATAGTGAATTAGTACAATTCTAAAATATATAACTTTCTGAAAATTAACAGAATTAAAGACTAGAAAAGTTACACAGATATTTAAGCAAAGCATTTAAACAATGTAAAAAAATTGAGCTATTAAATCATGTATGCATACACAAAACAAACATATGAGCAGAAGTTTTTGACTAATCTTCATTATTTCTTCACACATATCATTTTCAAAATACAAGCTTATTGGTTTATCATATTTTTTTTAAAATTTAAATCTTCAAACAAAAATGGATAGCTAAATTCAACATCACAATACAGAAATTTCTTACTTAAATATGAATTATTAAATAATTTTCAATATATATAAATTACATACATATAATATTATAACAGAACTAAGTACAACTACAAATTGGCTGCACAAAGTTTAAAAAAAAAATGTTTGTATGTTCAGTGTTTAGTTAAAATTAATAATTGAAAACATTGACAACAAATATGTAATCATTAAAAAGTAAATAATTGTTCTTTCAGAAATACTTTAAAAGGATGCATATTTACATATCAAATTCAACTGAAATAAAATTATAAACAGCAATATACATTTTAAAAGATAAAATTGAATGTGAATTATTTCCAAAACACTTATAAGTATTTACGACTAATATATTAAAGAGAGAAAGTTCATAAAAATTATTTATATGAAACTTTCTACATATTGCACAATGAAGATAGAAAGAGTTGATAAACATACACTTGATGTATAAAAACGTTTCATACACACAAACATTATCATACAGCCAAAAGTTAAAAACACATAGCACAAAATACATAGACTGAATATGTAAAAGTGAAGCACAACACTTACATACAAAAACATAGAAATACCATTCAGTTAAAGAGTACCCTATATGCAATACATTAATATATACTTTAAAAAAAATGTAATATATCATTTGAAATTTTAACAATTTTTAAATGACAATATTTACACACAAAAACATAGAGGCATTATTCAAAGTTAAGAGTGTCCTATATGCAATTATCAGTATATGGCACTTTGAAAAAAAAATGGAAAATATAATTTTTAATTTAACAACATTTTGATAACATTATATTTCATCAATATATACACATTAATCAAAGCAAATACAACAATTATAAATTTTATGCAATATTGCACATTATTAAAACATTTGACTACAAATAGAAATGAGAATTCTTTGGCCTTAAGCAAAACAACATACATAGAATTAGAAGTGAATCAAACATTTATCAGAACACAGAAATATAAATAGTGTAAAAGGACTAACTACAGATATTTGACTCAATGATATTTTTGTAGCATTTATACAAAATGAAATCACAGTTAAATTAGTTATAAGTATCACTTTAAGTAAAAAATCAAAGTATGAGTTTTAAAAAAAATAGCTGGAATACATATATATGTATACATATATATAACAATGTTTAATGAATAGAAATGCATGAAATGAAAGAAAATCCTTTTATTAAAAGGAATGAACAGTGTGAGAAGGCACTGTACAAGTGGTAAACATTTGCAAATTAAATCCAAAAATCTAAGTTTATTTTCAAAAGGTTACATATATATATCTCTCTCAAGTATTATATAATTACATATATTCAAAATTGTAAAAAATTAAAAAGTATCCAAGAAAGTAATATATGAAGTCTGATAAAAACAGCACCAATTAAAATTTATTTAAAGGAAATAATAGAGGATTATAAAAGTATATGAGCTTCCACTTTTTAAGCTTGTATTCATGCAATCTATTATTTAAAAACCGAAAAGGAATAGTTTATATTTATTATTCCTATAAAGTAACATAAATAAAAATAAAATTGCATTTTCCCGTTAAAATAACTGCTATATTTCAATGTGGAATATTTTCCCAGAAAAGAAGTAAAATGAAATAATGAATGTGATGAGAACTTACAATTACTGTAATGAATAAATACATACAATTACAATATCATTTTAATAACATTTGTTGCTTGAAAAAAATGGGCATGCTAGCTTATATGAAAAATAACTGCTCATGAGCACAAACAAAATATTTAACATTTATGTAACAATACATACAGTTAGAATGTTTCTCTGTCTAAGAATAGTTAAATAACCCAGTAATGTTGGAAAAATTTTGTGATACTAAAAACTAACAAATTCACTCAATAATTTCCAGTTTTTTGGATAACTGAAAATTAGGGGTAATGAAGAGAATTGCTTTGAACTTAAATTTAAATTAATGATTATTTTGTCTTTAAAATTCAAAAGACTGCAAATTTCTTTAATATAAATGAAGCTTAGGGTGAAATAATTACGATAACTGAAAATTTTAGTAAAAATAAAAAGCAAATGTTATGATTGAATATTCCAGCTACTTTTTTCACTTTTAAAAGAAAAATTACAATTACTTTTCCAGTTGTTATAATAATGAAGCAAATGAGATTCTTCATAAGTTCAAAACACAATATAATGAGCAATTTAAAGAATAAATAAAATAAAAAAAACACTTCACAAAATATTCTTTGGAACAGGAGTTAGAGAGAGAAATCTTTTTTTATAAATATTTAAAATACATTTAATTTGAGCATAAATACATGAATGACTTGAAACAACATAAATAAGAGGATAAAAAAATATGTAAGTAGGGAAGCTTTTGAACCTTTAATTGTACAGTGTCCCAGTTGTAACACAAAACTTGTTTTACATACACACATATGATTGTGTTAAAGTAATTTAAAATATAATTAATAGTTTTAATGAAATGTTTAAAATAATGGATGAGATATGACCTGTTCATTCAAGCAGACTGAAAATACTTCAAATAATAAGGAATAGCTTGTAAGACAAAATTAAATATCCAAACTTATTTAAATTTGAAATCTCTTTTCAGCATGTTTTTAATGATTAAAAAATGACCTTATTAATAAAATAAATATAAAAATCATTGCTTATAAAATTTTGATGTAACTTTTGAAATAACTATTCTTAAAATCTGTTTTCTAAAAGAGAAAATACACACTTCTGTAAATAATCATATTCAAAATGCCTTACAATATCAAACTGAAAGATGTTATTTATATTTTACAAAAAAAGGAAATTTTTTTAAAAAAATATTTATAAAACTTTTAAACCACAAATTAAATAATATTTTGTCTAACCTTTTTGAAAAATTTCTTTTCCCTTTCATTAATCTTGTATATATACAACTAATATTTGGTTAACTCTTCTATTTCTTAAAACAGAATTCCATCAGAAACAACTATTTTTCAATCAGAAAAACAAAATACAAGACCTTTTGAGTATTTGTAGAAAAGTTTTTAGACTTGAATAACAATAAGCTTTCTATTTAAGTCTGAATAATTTCAAAACACAAACATACTTAAAAATAAAAGTAATAAATTCTTACTTTACACACATAAAAAATAAAGCAATTAATTTTGATTTGTAGTAGAACACAAACTAAAAATTTTGATGAATAAAACTGAAAAATAAAGTTTTGAGCTTTGAGCATTTTTATCATATAAAATTAATTCAACAATGTAGAAGAGGTAGGACTAGTACAGAAGTAAACTTTTACTAGTTTGTAATAAAAATGTAATACAAAAACATTTAAGAAACACAACCACTTATATTAACAATCAGGAGATATTTCCTTTTCACTGAATAAATGTTTCATAAATAATTTTAGTATAGTCTTTTTTACTTAGTAAGAAATGAAATAAACAATACTATCAGCTCCTAGTTAAAATTTGGCTGTTATGTAAATCACACTTATTAAGACATCTATACATTCATAAGCAAGTTAAAAAAGTTCTATGTACTTAAAAAATAAAACATATATCTAAAAATATGATTATGTACAGTTGTGACACACTTCCAGCAGCTGCAAAGAGTACATTAATTAATTCAAAAGTCAAAAGTTTTGATCAAATATAAAGAATAAGAATTACTTATAAGAAATATAAGAATAAGTAGTAAAATTTTTTTTTAAAATTCACAAGGTATTTGTTACTAAAATTAGAATAAAGCAAAATGACCACAGTACAAAAGAATAGTTGAATTTAAAAAGATATCAAAAAGGGGTAAAAATTAATGATGGTTTTGTAACAATAAAAAATTATACCAAAACGGCATACAACATAAAACTATATAAATGCGAAGATATAAAGTAATTTAAAAATCTGTTAAATAATGATAATACAAGAGAAATAAAACATATTTTAGATACATAAATAAACAAAATATACAGCATCTATAAGATTAAAGTATAAAAGCTTGCCTTTTATTTGTTTAAAAAGAAACTGGTAAGTTTAGAGAAATATTTTATAATTGATGAAATTTAAAAAAAATTAATTTGGGTTAAGATAAAAAAAATCTTACATAAACTCAAATCAATTTTCAGATTGGAAAGGGGGGGACCATTATTTCCCCTTCCCCATTTGCATACCATTCCATCAAAATAGAAACTAAGTACTCATTTAATGTATAGATATAATATATAATTTCTATGAATTTCCAGGCAAACTTTTATGTTGTATTTCAATAGTTTTCTTTAAAAGATTACATTTTATTCAAATTTTCTAACTTTGAAAATATTTTCAATTCTAAAAATTACATTACAGCCCTTGATTTAAATTAGTTTTCGAAACATATATCAACCAAAATAATTATAAAAACTGAAACATAATGATAATTAACAATATAAGCAAAATGTATTATTCATAGCAAAAATAAAAATTAAGACAAAGGAACAAAACATTATGTAATTACAAATTTTCAATGAAAATTGACAATTTAAAATCTATGGCAATTAAATTCATTGATTTTATTTCATTAACAAATTTAATAATTATAATAACAATCTATAAATTTTAAAGTTACTAAAGATACATGTTTAATATTTTACTATTTTAGGAAATAATTTATATAAAAGCTGTATAATTGCATAAATTATAATAAAATTATGAACTTTCAAATTCAGTCATATCTATTGCAAAATTTAATACATGTTTAATAACATTTACGAGAAGAATCAGGGTATTTTTCTTTCAATTCAACTTTAAACTGGCGAAACAGAATGCGATTACGGTCCTGGTCAATTTCTTTATCTTTGTGAAATGAATTGGGTGTCTTGAGACCCCGATGAACAATGAAAGCATTATTTAAAACAGAAAATTTATACCCAGCAACATGGAGCTCACAAACCTAAAAAGAAAATAAATTTAAAATAATATTGCTATTACAACAGAATATCCCCCCTCCCTAAAATAATTAAATATTAGAAAACTAAACAATATTACCATCATATGGCAAGCATGAGCATGAAAGATTTTCAAGTGAAAAGAAAAAGGAATTTTGTTTATATGAATAAATGATCCCATAAATGTATAAAAATATTTTACATAAAAACATAAGTAGCTAACAAATAATATTGTATTACACGAATAGAAAAAAAAATAAGCATGTAAAAGAACTATTAACCACTGAAAAGAAAACTAGTAAGCCCTCCTGCCAGTTTTTTAATGCAAAGCTTGCATCACAAATTACTTTATCTATGTATCAATTACTTAAGTTTCCTTGAAACAATTTTTTTGTAAATTAACAAGTGATAAAATATCATTTCTTTATTTTCTTTAAGTTTTAATACTGCTTAAAAGAACTGCACATTCTACATGAAATTACATTTTCTTTTTTTTTCCATTTTAGATAAATACAAAACTTTATAAAAAAAAATTGAATTGGGTAGATAATTATACATTTTAAAATATTTTGACTATCAAAAGAGAAATAATGAATAAATCTGCTGAAAAGAATTGTACATTCTATGAGAAATTACATTTTCTTTCTTTTTCCATTTTAGACAAATATAAAATTTTATACAAAAAATGGATTTGGGTAGATAATTATACATTTTAAAATATTTCGACTATGAAAAGGGAAATAAAGAATAAATCTAAGAATTATATACATATCTAACCTTGTAAATACTTTAAAAAAATAAGCTTAAGAACTTATACAAAAAAATAATTAAAGTTGCAACATGAAATTCTCACCTGACTAATTCGATTAAAACCATACTGTCGAAATCTCTCGTCATACAGAGGAACATTGTTTCGTCCAATATAGAATGGTTCCCAAGGATCCCTCCATAGGACTTCAAAAAGAACATCCAGTTTCTTTGAAGGTGGTTCTTTCTGCCATGCTTCATAATCAGTATGTTTCTGACATTTCCAACAAAGTTCAAAATAAAATGGTCTAGCTTCCATTGCTTCAACCTGCTGAAGCAAAGCAGATTTGGATCTAGGTATGGCACCATCTTCTTTCACTTCAAAAGCTGGCACAACATATACTGTCTTATCATCTTTGTTAGATTCAGAAAAAAGCTTTTTCTCTTTGGAAAATTGTAAAAATTCACTATGTAAGTTCTCGCTTGGCACCATATCAATATCTATCATGAAAACAAAATCTGTAAGCGCACTTCTTCGAGCTACATTTCTTAACAAATTATTTGGATATGCTACACCTAATGCATAATTCTTGCCTAAGCTAATCTTTTGAAGGTTATTGGTTAAAAAATCACAGGAGTTTACATTAGGATATGATGAAGGTAGAGCATTGTTTGTGGGTCCATTCAAAGGATAAACTAGGTGGAAGCTTGTATTGTATCTAATGTTTTGATAGCACCGCCTTAGATGTAAAATAGTTTCAACTGCCAATGGAACATCTTCTGTTAAACTAAAAACTGCAACTGAAATAGGTCCCTGCCATGCTGACGAAAGCATATCTAAGTTATGTAGACCATTAATAGTTGTTTGAGTAGCCAGAGTGAGATCTTGTTTTACATGGTTACGATTTTTCATCAATTCCCCTGTTATAAGATAATTTATAATGTGGAATTCACCTGATGAATCTAAAACACTGCTTTGGTGAATTGAGCGCATCATGTTAGCCCTATCTTTTTGGATTTCAGTTTCATGGTAAACACGAGCACTTGATTCCCACCCTCTGGAAGTTGCATCTCTTTGATGACGTTGATTTTTGCGTGCTTCGAGTCTACTCAGCAAGGTCATATGAATAACCTGAGAAGTGACATTAAATCAAATTTAAAAAAATTAGTGATAAACATGTTTTAGAAAATTAAATCTAATAAAATAATCATTTTTAAATATAGAAACAATTTATTCCTCAATAATTTAATACAAATTTATTGATTATCTCTGATTGCATTTTTTGGTGAGAATGCAACACCATCATTGAGTCATTTACTCAGCTCTATATTTATTTTTTTCCTTTACAGTTTTTCTGCCAAAATGTAAATAAGTAGCTTTATATTGATCGTCTTTACTTTAGACTTAATACAATGGATCGACAGTTACAGTAATAGTTTTTTAAGAGTCCAAAATTGATAACCCTTTTTTTCCGAATTCCAAAAAGGATTTGTTTTATTTCCAAATATATACATAAAGTCTAACAAAGCAAAAATACCTATCAGTTATATTGCTGTTTATTTTTTATCACCAAAGAAATGAAATCAAAGATAAATTATAACTATCTTTTAAAAGTATTTAAAGAATTCAAAAAAAGGACTTTGGGGGTATTTTAACTATGAATATGCTATACTAATTATAGCCATATGAAAATTTTATTATATTTGTATATTTTCAACAGGGTAGTGCTGAAGATAAAAAGTGACACACATATTCAATGCTATATTTAATTTATGAAGCAATTATTTAATAAACATACCTGAAGAATGGCAATAGTTATAACTAAAAATATAACTGCCTTCTTCCACAGCGCCTGTATCATCTTGTTCATTGAGAGATGCATTTAAATGCTGTTAGTCACTAAAAGGTCTTTCTTCCAAATGGCTCATTAATTTAGTCCTGAAAAACAAAATCAAAGAATGTCTAATGTTTTTCAGAATT
Organism: Trichonephila clavipes; assembly: GCA_019973935.1. NCBI lineage: Eukaryota > Metazoa > Arthropoda > Arachnida > Araneae > Nephilidae > Trichonephila > Trichonephila clavipes. The sequence goes on along the minus strand of BMAU01006214.1, from coordinate 102,431 downwards.
TTTATATTTAATATCTTTAATTTAGGTTTGGGTCATCTATAAAATTGAACCTAACTAATCTTAATTTTTATAAATAAAGTTTTAACTAAAATACATAAAAATTTTTTATGTATATAGTTATATCTTAACAACCAATACTAATACACATCATAGGTATATCAATACAAAAGCAAATGTTAGCTAAATCCTCCGCAAAATGAATTTGCTCTCAAACGAAGGAAAGAATCCCATTTATAAGAGAAAATTTGGAAATAATTGTATATTTTGAGGTTATTCACAAATCATTTATCAATTCCAATGAATATATTTATAGATTGTTTAGTCATATCCATATTTTATATGAGATAAAATGAAAAGTAACCAAATATCTTATGAAATTTATTTTGCAATTTTCAATGTATCATTAAATCTGATGTATAAAGCATACTTTCAACACAAAAAAATAAGATTGAAGTTTATGGGTGTGTGTCATATGCCAGGTGTAAAAATGACAGATTTAAAAATAAAAAAGGGCAGAGAAAAAAATTAAACTTCTACAGAGTGTTTTTTTCCAGGTATAGAAGTTTAAGTTGGCATTACTTTCCAAGATGGCGACCGATTTAACAACTGTCAAGTGATTTATTCTAAGTTTGGTTTGGCAATTCATCATGAATAGACTCACGCCTGAACAACGCTTTCAAATTGTGCAATTTTATTTTGAAAATAATGGTCCATTTTCATAAGCTAGCGATGAAGCGCACTTCTGGTTGAATAGCTACGTCAACAAACAAAACTGCCGCATTTGGAGTGAAGCTAATCCACAAGTGTATGTCGAAACACCGTTACATCCAGAAAAACTGACTGTTTGGTGCGCTTTATGGGCTGATGGAATCCTTCTTCAAAAACGATGAAGGTCACAACGTTACAGTCAATGGTGATCGGTATAGAGCCATGATTACTAACTTTTTCATTCCTGAATTGAACAATCATGATGTCCAGGAGCTGTGATTCCAACAAGACGGTGCAACATGTCACACAGCTCGTGCCACAATCGATTTATTGAAAGACACGTTTGGTGACCGCCTAATTTCACGTTTTGGACCTGTGAATTGGCCTCCAAGATCTTGTGATTTAACACTGCTAGACTATTTTTTGTGGGGCTATGCAAAGTCATTGGCCTATGCGGAAAAGCCACAAACGCTTGACCATTTGGAAGACAACATTTGCCGTGTTATTGCCGATATACGGCCACAAATGTTGGAGTGAGTGAGTGAGTTAATATTAACGTCGCACTGTTCAGCTACACGAGGGCTTTTGGCGACGGACCACGTAATTTTGAACCATGGTCAAGTGACGTGGACGACACCTGAGCTGGCACCCCCCTCTCCTAACTACCACACCACACCAACGGGAGGACGTTTCAGCTCTCGACAGATTTAACGTGCATCGCTGCCCTACACGGCGGGTCTTTAGTGGTACTGGGCTCGAACCTGTGACAAAGCAAGCCACAGTCCGATACCTATACCACTCGGCTACCGCGGCCACCCCACAAATGTTGGAAAAAGTCATCGAAAATTGGACGTCCAGATTGGACTACATCCGAGCCAGCCGTGGCAGTCCTATGCCAGAAATCATATTTAAAATGTAATGCCACAAGATTATCTTTCGAATAAAAAAAAATTCATGTCAATCGAATAATACATCGTTGTTTTATTGCAATTTAAAGTTCTATACCTCTCAAAAAAACACCCTTTACATAAATCGAAATGTTTATTTAAAACAAAAAAAAATTCTTATGAATTTAAAGAATGTTGTTCTAAATGTTAACTATTTTTTTCTAAAGCTTGAAATAACACCATGGATAAACAACTTCAAAACATTAGAGCACTGCACATTTTCAGGTGCATTTTTTATGGTGAAAATATACCAATAAATTCAAAATTGCAGCTTGAAAGTATAGGTGTGAGTTATACACCAGATATTAAGGCAATTATTTTTTAAATGATCCTTAAATCTAAATTCATAACAAAAAATTTATTTGGAATTAAATTTGAATTAAAATTTATAGAATATAATATGACAGAAGACAAAATAATTCTGGTAAAACTTACAAGAATTTTAATCTCAGAATAAATTTTTAATACTGTGTATTAAAGACTTAAATGAGAAATACTCCAAAATTAACACACACAATATCAGTAAATTAGTTTACTAAATACGTTTAACTAAAAAAAAAACCAGTCAATTGTACACGAAAAATTTCTGCGCTTAATTATGGTGCCTATGCATATAAATCCTGTGAATACAATCCAAAATATAATCAGGATTTTTGTGGGAATCTTAAACAAGCAGCCTCCACTTTAATGATAGCATAAATAGAGTACTAATCGATTATAGGAACCACAAAGTCAAACATGAAAACATACTTAATTCTGGCTTATAAACAGTGGACACTGTTTAATTACCATAGAAAATACTGATATTATAAAAAGTGCCATCGTTTTCAATTAACATTCATCTTTCAACAGTAGTGATTTGAAATTAAAAGAATATTTTTCTGTTTACACTGTTAACTTATTAGTTAAAATAATAATGAAGCTACTAAGAACACACATATATATATAATTTTAACTTATACCTGTTGCTAAGTCTATATACCATATTTACTTGAATCTAAGCTGCCATAGATTCTAAGCCACACCCCAAATTCTCAAAATGTTTTTGTGAAAAAACTTTGTCATCAATTCTAAGCTGCACCCTCAAGTTTTTGAGAAAAAAATATTTGATAACGGATACTCCCCAAATCTAAAAAGAAAATTTTAATGAAAAATAATAAGTTCATGATTAATTTATTGTAACCCTATTAAAAACTTTCAAATGCATACATGAACTTATACCTACTCTAACCATCACTATCATATTTAAAAAATGATTTGTCACTCCCATTGTCACAGTGGACTTCGGAATTGATCCCGGCATCGCCAGTTTCTCTTGTAGTGTCATCTTATGTGCGATCCAATGCAACATTTTTTTTTTAAATAATTTTTTTCCAAAAGTGTAAAAGAGTGATTTAAGACTGTTCAACATTTACCAGCAAAAATTATAACATTTTGTTTACGCCATTGATGTATATTTCTTCCATTTGTGTCAAATTTTCAGTAGCTGATGCTGTTTCCCTTTTTCTTCTGCAACACCCTTCTTGCATCAAAGTGAATTTGTCTTCATGCTATTACCAATATCTTTGATATGTAGGCAATTAAAATACATATACACAAATATTTTCTAAATACCAGCAGACAACAATGTTTAGGATAGAATAAATACTGTAGATAAATGGCAAAATGGGATAAGTAGTCAATGCAAGTGGCCTCATCGAACAAATGTTTTGCTTTCAATTCTAAGCCACACCTAATTTTCAGAAGCATTAACTCTGGAAAAATAGTGTGGCTTAGATTCAAGTAAATACAGTGTATGTAAGCAAAAGTAAGTAAGGCTGACAAATCTTTTATTATAATTTGACTTTTATCATAGTGTATGCATTTAATTTGTCTTTATAGGATAATATCCTCAATATATCAGTGTTGGCATCATTTCAGAAAAGAGTGACTGTGATCCACGATCCCTATAACCAATAAGTACCATTGAATATGTTTAATGTTATGAATGAATCATTTATATATTGCATATATAATGCATTAATTTTCTTTTTCTTAAACAAAAAAAAAATGCTAACTTTTTTATTCAATACATTTTATTTTCAAAATCAAGAGCAACCATTAAAATTACCTGAATTTGAATAAAAATAATATAAAACTGTGTACACTTAAGCAGAAAAATTTTTAAACTAAAATTATCTAACATATATAAAATGAAAGAAAGTGAATCAAAATTAATTATCTGGTTATTACATATATGGTTTTTACATATATTGACTATTTTTGCGAAATCAAAAGCTGTCATTAAATGTTACCATTGTAGTGTTTGTACATGCGTGAAAATAGTTTTTGGCAATTATAGTTACACATTTGGTAACATCTTTTCATAAAAAGAATTGGTAGACAGTATAATATGCGAGTATCAATTTTTGAAATATAATATAAATCAATAATACAACTTTGAGAGAGATTTTAAATCAACACTTTATTAGAAAAAATATGAATAAATTCAGTTAAACTGATTACAATTTAAAATTAAATGAGTCATGACACTTCTAGTTGAATGAAAGACATAAAGCACAACTTACTTTGTTATCACACAATGAATTAAATTGGTACTTAATTCTTCAGCCATCTTATAATGTGCCTGTTTCCAAAATTCAGAGCTGGTAACAAAAGGAAATTGATGTAAGACTTTCAAATAAAACATTTTTAGTGTGATTTAATTTTAGCATAAAATATATGAACCGAATAAATAGTATAAATATAGCTGAGTTGAGTACTTTTGTAATGTCTTAACAATGCCAACCTTCAAGATATCTCACCAAATTGGCGAGCACAATTTTGTATGTGTTGATAGTGCTGAATTGGGAACTACTTGCTTTATTTCATATAATGTCAACAATACTGTTGTGATAATACATATGTATAAAAAATTATGCATTTGAATATGGAGGAAGAGGAAATGAAATATACATTGGATACATTCATAAATCCTCATAGCGAAATCTTAGTAAATAATAATCTAAAAAATAGTTCATCTACTTCAAAAAAAAATTAATTCAACACAAACTACTGCATACTTATTGCAGTAGCCTCTACAATTAATTTAAACAAGATAGATTCAACAATAATTGTAATATTGCTCAAAATCCTAATGAATCATATTAAATAACATTCATCCTTATACTTCTATCAAGAAATAAGGACTGTTTTTAAGTGAGAAATGAAGATGTTGTATCATTCTTACAAAAAGTATACACAATAAATCTCAATCAAACACTGGTTGGAACAAATGACAACAGGTTGAAACCTTCTGTGACAAATGAACCCAATAAAAGTGTTTAAGCTAGTGAGAAATCACTTTGAAATGTGAATAATGTTCACATTTTTTAACATAAACTTAACAAAAAAAACATTGTTTCAGTAGTAATTTAAAGACTGTCCAGTATTTTTGCAAAATTATTAATTTTCAAAATAATTGCTTTATTCCAATTGAAGATCTTTAGCTTACATTAGGTTTTATTAAAATTGATTTCATATGTATGGTATGCCAAATTTGAATATTTCAAAACTGCATAGGATTTAAATCCAGTATGACAAATTGTAGTACATCTCTCAATTTTATAGATAGTGATTTTTGTAAGAATCGTATTTAAATATTTAGTATTGCAGCAACTGAAATGCAAAAAGTTTACACTTCAATTAATATAAACGCATTTCAATACGAAAAATGTTGTACATTCTGCAAGGTACAATTCTAGCAGTAGTAAAAACGAACCTCGAAGAAAAATAACTATTTTTATAGTTTCAAAGTAACACGGAAAATTTTTTAACTATTTTTTTTCCCCATCGTCATGCTTGTTACAGGTAAACTATGCATATAGCTTTTTCAATTCTATTATATGTGTAGACACAATTAGTTATTTTTTCTACTAAAAAAATGCATCCGCGTCAAAGTGTTGATTGTTCGTAATATTACAACAAAGGAAAAATCAGCTTTCTTACAATTTTTTAGAATAATCCTTTTTGAAACCATAACAGAAGGTAGTGAATCAGGGGAATGCCATCTCGCAACACAAAAATAAATCAAACATGTAAACAAAGCATTTTATAAATGATGTTAACATTACAAATGTAGACAGTATACACTTAGGAGAGGAAAATAGATACAGTTGAGAAATTAATATGAGTAGATATGAAAAATTTATTTAAAATCAACAAACAGGCAGTTTTTTTTATAAGTTTCAGAAGGAAATAGCTATTTTCTAATGATGTTATAATGTAGACTGTAACTATGACTGCTTCTCATGTTTTGATTTTGGGAATGTCGTCATTTCAAGTATTTAGATAAACAAACTATATGATGATATGGATGTATTGATGGATGTGTACTTTTGCAAATAATCGTTCACTGAATAAATAAATATTTTCTTAAATTTTCATACAATAAAAACAAAGAATTAACTCGCAATGTATAACGACGGTAGGTGTTAAAAGGCACTGGATGCTTTAAAAATTTTAGGAATATTACATTTCCATGGATTATATTTACTATGTTGATGTTTTTTTTAATTATTAGTATACTGTTTGCTTTAATTTACAATTTAGTATTAATACAATTTTTTTGTACTGAAAGCAGTTTTTTATACTTATTTAATATTGCACATAATATTTAGAATGTATCACTTTAAATTTTGCTTTTATAAACATTCCATAGTTTATTTAAATGCTGTTTGTTTCTCCATCAGGTTTAATATCTTTTCGTGCAGGGTGTACCTTAATTTAGTCTAAAATTAAAATTGTATTGATTAAATTGAGTGAAACAAGCACAAATGTCTATATGATGCTTAGATAAGAAAGTGTGGAACTTCAAAACTTTTTATTTTTTATGCTTATTTCGAACATAAATCTTTCATGTAAAATTTTATTGTGAAGAAACAAAGCATTTATAATGCTTAAGATTATTTGGAAAAGCTATGAATATATACTAACATTGTAATAAAAAAATTTAAGAAAATGGAGTTCACTGTGCATGCACATTGTAAAACATTTATCTATTGAATTTGATAATAATTACATTATAAAATTATTCTTAAAGTATTTTATACTTATGTATAAACAAATGCATCTATAAATTTATAATATGGTTAGTTTATGGGAGCTTTATTTTTTTAAAAAATAAAAATGTATGTACTTAGTATGAATAGTTAAAAATAGTATATGTAAGATATCTACTTTCTTATAGAACAAATAGTTATGACTCCTACTAAACGGAGTCGGGACCATACAGCAGTTACAATGGAAAGATTAAAAAGTGCAGAAATGGAACAAAATAATGTAATTCATATTGGTGGAGGTGATCATAAAGGGATTGTTATATATAAAGAGCCACCAGCAGGTAAATGATATTTTTAAAATATTAAAGCATCTTATAATTATTAAATGCAGATAGTTATTTTTTGTGAAATAAATTTGTGTTTTATAAATTAATGTATGAGTTGTCTGTGGTAAAATAATTAACTTTACTTATTAAAAAAGCTTATAAGTTTGTTTCTGTTATTCATCATTTATTAAATGAAAATTCTTTGAAAATTTTTTAGGGGATTTTTTTAAGTACTTGTGTGTAAGAGCCAGTGGCGTAACGTATACCCCCACATCGTGGGAGGGCTCTTGGGTGCCCAAAGCCTGACTAAAGCCATGCACCGCTTGAGACTTGAATTAATTGCTATTAAAGCCCAAAAGTGGGTTCCAGTCAATTGGCGACCTCTCTTTCAGAATTTGATATCGGATTTTTAAAATTCCTGTAAGTTTTCAAGTTAGGAGCCTTCTTTTGTTTTGAGGGATCTCTTTTTGACTCCAGAGCCATGAAATTACATATTTAGAAGCAACTCGAAATACTCTATCTATAGGTGGTCTTTGTTCATGGAAATTGATGTAAGTTTTCGAGTTAAGGACCCCTTTTTAAAACAGGGCGCTTTTTCCTTGAGGGCTCCCCTTTGAGGCCAGAACCATGAAATTTATATTTTCCTCTTCTACTTGATGAGATCTTTAAAATAGTGTAACTTTTTATACTTTGCAGGAAGGCCCTAATATTCTCTGTTGTGCTACTGGTAAGGACATATGTATATAATGCTCATTATATACATAAATATATAGTGTTAATATATTGATGGGTAGATATTGATAATTACTAAGCACATTCTGTTAACATGAAATCTATAAAAATGCAACAATAGATCTGTTATTGTAGCAGCGAAATTGATAATCTAATGTTTAGTGGTGAACAAAAACAGTCCTATATAATTGATTTATTACATATTGATAAAATGTTTTGTGTTTAAATCAGTGTGTGCCAAAAATTTATACCAATGCTAGTTATTCAAATCTGTATAAAGCAATGGTTTATTGTGTATAAATGTAAAATAAATCTTCTTTCATGTTGAATTTTGACTTGTATCTTGTTGGTTTGGGAAATTTATAGTGTTAATATAACTGTAATTAATAGTTTAAAAGTGTTTTAAATTATGTTTTTCTTGGTATTAGTTGAAATTTACTAAGATTCATTGTGAAAAAAATTGGCTTATATTTTACTTGTTAAAACCGTAATTCAATTCATACCTTTGTCACACAAGATAAAAAAAAGTTGCACCAAATTTTGACTACATCTCATTATCTGCATTAAATGAAGGTGTGCACTAAAATATAATCATACAATTCCACATATAAATACAAATAGAAGTAAAGTTTTTTACTAATGTTTTGTAAAAACTAGTTACCTTAATTTTTGAAAAGTATGGTAGTAAATATCTATAATTTCTTAGTTGTAGTAAATTTTTTTCTTTTTATTTAATTATGTTAGATAGTGGTATCTGGGATTAATGTTGAATATATTAATTGCTGGTAGAAAAGATTATCCAGGTTTGTGTAAAATGGTTTGAAATTAGATGTTGTTTTCAGTGTTTCTGAAATAAAATAAATTACTTTATGTGTGAAATTAATTAATTTAAAAGATGTATAGTTGGTACATAGAAAATTGAATAGTGAAATATGTATCTAAAAGCCTGAAAAAATACATATTCATCTATGGTGATTTAAGTTTTATTGAGATTTTATAAAATATCCCCAACAAGGTATTTAAAAATTTTATATGAATAAAATATAAAATTAATTTTTTTTTCAGAATAATTTTGAAACATTTTATTATTGTTCTTATTCTTATTTTAAGACACTTACTGCAATTTATAAGCTTTTTAAATATTGCAAAAAAATTTCATTTAACCTATTTAAAATAATTTTTTATGTATATACTTAACTGCGCTAATTTCTTAAAATAATATTTTAATATTCACGTAAAACTGAGTTTCAATCATACTTTTGGGTAATTCACTGTTATCCTGTACCTGAAGAAATTTTTACATTAATATGTTAAATTAAAAAAAAAATGTTTTATTTGTTAGGCAAGAGTGCGGCCAAACCTCCAGAACTAGTTTTGGGATTTAAAGTTATGTTAAGAAGTTCATCAAGTAATAAGCATGAACAGGTATAAAATAATCTGAATATTTTTTTATTAATTTTCAATTCTATTATTTTTGTTCCGTATACTTAATTTGATATATCTATTAGGAAAATTGGCAGCTGAAATTTTGGTTTAAAAATGTTCAAGATCAAGAAAAAATTGAGAATGCTGAATCATTTTTGACGGAACTTATTTCTTGTGGAGAACGTCCAAAAGGTTATTTTAGTATTATTATTAACCTATATATTATTACCTATATATATATTATTACCTATATATATATATATTATTACCTATATATATATATATTATTAACCTATATATTATGTATTTAACTTTTTTATTTAAAGCAGTTATTTTTTCTCTCTCTATGCTTTGTTTGAAAAAATATATGGTAGAATTTTAATTACAATTGCTTAAGATAATCTTTATTCTATTTTGTGTTTGTGAAGAGAAGAGAGTATTTTTTTCCCCTCCAGTAATTTTTAATGAAAACAAATTCTTTGTATTTCAATAGAGCATGTACAAAGAAATAATTACAAAAAATTATTTGCTTGCCTTTGATTTTCTTTTTTTAATGCATAAAATTTAAGATTATTTCAATGAAAAATTAGAAAAATTTAATGAATTGCATACTTAACATAAAATATATTTTCTATACAGTTTAAAAGTTAGAAACAAAATTGAATAATGTATTTCATTTTATCTTGTAATATGAAAATTATTACATTGTAATAATTTTTATTTTCATATTTTGTAAAAAAAAACATCAATTTTATTATTGTTTTCTGTAATAATCAAGTGATGGTTTCAATTGAAATATGTTATAAATTTAAATACAAAGAAATTAGGTAATTTTTCAATTGTTTCTTATGTTAAGGTTAATCTATCCTTACAAACTTGTCACAATTACAGTACTTAGTTTATGCTTTCTTAATAACTGATATAATATAAAGGCATTTCATTTATATGTAAAAAAAATGATTTTTCTGTATTTTATCAATTTGGTTGATGTTGTGATATTAGAATTTTAGATGTTATGTTATATACGAGGCATCGGTTACCTATGATACTTGTACCATTTGTCATATGGTACATTTCTCAGTGGCACTCTACACTACTCCCCAAATTGATTAATTTTTGAGTGGATAGAAATTGATAATTTTAAGAAGGAGATTATTGTTCAAATGTGTTCAGAATTATGGAAAACAACATTTATGGAATTACAAAAAATTCTGAAAGATAACTCACAATACATCGACAGCTCTTTTAGATTATTGGATGTTATTACTGGAGAGATTTAATTTTTTGAAGAGAAGATTGCATTTACTCTGCATTTTGTTTTTAGTTCTACATATCTCTGTGAACAAGTCTTTTATCATATGAAAAATATTTTGATTCTGCAAAGAAGCTGTTTAACTTCTGAATTATATTATGTTTATTTTGAGACTCTCAATTGTGTCTGATTGAGAGTCTCAAATTATACCCTTGATATTGCATTATGAAGTATAGTGGTGCAGGGACAAGGTACTGCATTAAAATATATATGGTTTTTATTTAACTTTTGAAGACGAATACTTATATTTTATGTTTTTTATTTCTTATTTTAATAAATTTGTGTAAAAGATACATAATATATGTACAACTTTAATTTTTTATTTATGTTGAAGGTATAGTTATAGTTTATGTTTATTTTTATGTTAATGAATATCTTTAATTGATGCAAAATTAATATGTAATAAAATTCTAAATCTAGATTCTTAATCTATATTCCTTAACTCTGCTTGCATTATCGGAACAATCAAATTGTTTTAAATGTTTCCTACTATGGGGCACCCTAAATCATATTGGTAGATTGGTTTGGCATGCCACAGCTACAATGTTGTTGGCCCCTGCTATATATGTAATGAGGATGTTATGCAATCACAATCAAATTTCTAAGAATGACATCCAGAATGAAGCTTGTCATAATTTTACTAGAGCAAAATAAAAATTATATGGAAGAGAGTATTTTTATTAAAATACTTATTCATTGAAAAAATCCTAAAATCTTAATTTTGTAAGTAGTGAATAAATGTTTCCTCAAATGTTAAATAAGGTTAAATTATGTAGTTATAGTAACATGTAAAAAGGCATTGTTTTACAATACTTAACAAATTTTTTTTTTTCATTTAGAATCTGTGACATTTTTAGCAGAATGTTTACTGAGTTTCATTTATAGAATACATTTTTCTTTCTCTTATTGTTGTTAGAAAGGAATTATATATAGTTTTATTTTATTATAAACTATTAATTCTAGTTTGATCAAATGTTATAAATATGCATTCATAAGTCATGCAGTGTTTTATGCTTTTAAATTTAAAACTAATTATCTCTGAAACTTTTTGAGCCAATTTGAATGCCTTGTTATTTACTAAAGAGAAAAAGTTTAATTTGTAATTTTTTTTTTGCATCTTAATATATACGAATATTTTTTGTTGCTATAAGTTATAAAATATAAATTTAAAATATTATTTTTATTGTGTCAATTCTAATTTTTTACCTTTCAGATTCTGTTGCATTTATAATGAAGATTCTTAAATTGATGCAGTTAAATTATCCCATAATACAAAAGGTTGAAGTTGAGATGAAAAAACATGAAGAGATTAAGGTTACACCACCTTCTCCAGGTAGCAAATAAAATGAACTTTTTTTTTATTGAAGCTTTTTTTTGACTAATTGTGTAATATTTTAAGCAATTATATATTGAATTTTGAAAGCATTAGATCTTGCAAGTGCTTCCAGTATTATAATAAAAAAACATGCAACTAAAAATATGGATTTGAGTTGCAAAGTGTATGTAAAGTTGTGAATGGCTTTGTTTAAAAAATTAAATTTTTAAAACAACTGATTTATGTCTTCTGAAAATTGTCATGATAAAATTAAATATTTCAGCAGCATCTGTTGAAGCAAAAATTACTAATTCCAAACTGACAGCTGAACAAGAAAAGCTTCTAGACATCATTGAAGCTGTGTATCCTAATTCTTTGTCAGTTCCCAATATTGCAAAGTAAGCATTTGAAATTTTCATAAATATATGTTTTGTTGTATAGAAAAAAAAATAATCCATATGATTACTTTTACTGATTCCTGCTGTTTTTTTTAATTATAATCTTTTATAAAGGATAGTCCCTTATAGTTTTATTCAAATTTTAGAAATTACCTGTATTTAGAATGTTAGATCATTTTATCCTACTGCAAAAAAATTTTTTTTTGTAACTTTAAGTAGATTTATTAATAAAGTTTAATTAAATATTTTAATTGCTTAGTGATGTATTGAAATTTTGACCCTTTAATTGCATGATGTTGTTTCATATTTATAAGTATTCATAATTGTTTATATTTACAATTAGTATTAATTACAAAATGCATAATTTTAACTGATAATCTTTCTTTTTTTTAAGAAAAAAGTGATAAGAAAATATGATAAAAGAAAATGAGCTCCAATGATTTATGTTTTATGTATAGAACAACAACTAAAATTCTGTGGCAAATATCTCAATTAGTTCTTTAATTAAGATTTATAATTCTAGACCTTTCTTTAGTATCTTCAGAGCTGATATATTTAATTTGTGTTAATATCCAAGTTTCATTTAATCAATCAACTAATGGTTTTTTTTTAATAAAGGAGAAAAAATTTTTATGTATGCAATTATTTTACAAAATATTGCAAAAAGATTTTAATTTTTTTATATCTCAATTTTTTTTATTCCGTTATTGTTGTCCAAATTTGATTCAATTTGATTATTAAAATTCATGTCAATTTTATTTTAAAAAATTTCTACAAATCATGTTGTTTCAGACCATGTAATAAAATTTACCTTCATTTTAAAAATATTTCTAAACTAACAATCAACAAATAGGGATGATTCTAATATGGAATCAATATTAACACTGATTCTAGAAGCACATTTTTTGTCAAATTTTGAAGAACATTGGAAATTTGTAATATTATCAAAAGACACTGAAATTTCATACATTTAGTAATTTTAAATTAAAAACATTTATCACTTTTAATATAATTGTATTGCACATCATGAAAAAAAATAAATTCTTAGTTTCTGTTTTTCTTATAACCAGAAAACAAATACTTTTCAATTGTTGCTTTGCAATTGAAAATAATCTGTGCATATTACACTGTAATTGATTTTTAACTACATTATCAGATGTATGGCATTCAAATTAAGTTCGATTTTTTCTTAAAATATAGATTGGATATTTTTTTAAGTATTCACCTTTCCTTTTATTAAATCTGCATGTTTTCAACCATTATGAAATAAACCTAAAATTCCAACATATTTTATTTTTTCATTCAATTTTTTTTTTCATTTTTTGATATGAAATAGCATAATTGTTCTATTTTAATGTCTGATACTATCAAAAAGTACCCTTTGCCCCTAGAATGAATTCAAGTACTTGTTATAATAGTAGTTATTGATAAAGCAATGTTGAGTTTGAGCTATTGAAACAATTTTCTAATGTGGTCAATATAAAATATTACAAACATGTTTTGTTCATTTACCTGTTAAATATTCAGTTTATTTTCATGATTGTTAGTGTTTCATAGTAAGAAATCTTTAAAAAATTCCTAGATTTGGCTATCTAAAAACAATAACAATTCACATTTATTTTTTCTTTCTTTTCTTAAGTGTGTTTAAAATTTTCTAAAGATATGTGGTTTAAGAACTTATTACAGAGAATGTCATTTTCTTTCAATAGGGAAAAATTAAATTAAGCATAGTTGCTTGCAAATTTGATGAACAATGGTAATAAACTTGTTTATTAAATATTTTGTATTGTACTTTTTTTAACAGATAGTTTTAAGAATGGAATCATTTTTAGAAAAAAAAAAGGCCAAGCTTCATATTTATTTTAAAAAAGTTTTGCTGAATTTTAAAAATCTGTGTAATTTACAGCATTACAAATAACTTGTTGAAGATAACTCATTATTTCTGTTACCTTTAAAGTAATTTAAATTTTTAAATGCACATGAATTTGAGTGCAAAATTTTCAAACTGTTTCTATAATTATTTGAATATTAATTATATATATTTAATGAGCTAAAGCTGTGTATTGATAAAATTTAACATATTAATTTTATTTGAGTGTATGATAACATCTCCATTCCTTTCTTTGTGAAGGTCTTCCAATATATCTGATGAAGATGCTCAAGAACACCTTATTGCATTGCAAGCAAGAGGGCTTGTCAAATGTTTAAGTAATGGAAATTATATGAGGACTACCAAGAATGATACTGGTAAGAATGAAACATTTTAACATTATAGTTCAGTGATAATGTATTGTAATTTAGAATTTGGATGGCAGATAAAATAAATATCTCAATTTTTTTTAAGTGCATGAAAGTACATCAATCATTGAATGATTAGTTGTTGCAAGTTTTTAAAATTCATATATTTGCATTTTTTTCAATATTGTGATATTATGTTATTTTGCATTTTTTATATGTTTTATTTTATTTATGTTAAAAGTACTTCAAATTGAATGTCAATTCTTATTTAAAAGAACAAACTTGAAATATAAGCATATTTTAATTAAAAAAGAATTTGATATAAAATAACAAAAAAGTATTAATTAATTTATTAATTATTAATAAATAATTTTTACCTTAATTTATTTAGTGTTTTTTTTTAATTTGCATTATCTCATCAGAAATTAGGTATAATTGTTATAAATTAATACTTTTAAAAATGAAATGCTTCTATAGTTGGACACTATATTTATATTATTACTTGTTATATTTAAATTTTATTCATATTTTATTTACATTTGTAAATAAATTTAAATTCCATCATTTGTATTTATAGTAAAAGATTCCTCCACCACCTTTTTTTAAAAAAATATATTGTTATAAATTTGTTTTAGAAAGAGAAATAATTTTTTTCTGTTAAGATCTTTTTTGTTAATAATATTAACTAAGTTTTATACATGAATTCTGTATTATACTGCTTGTCAAAAGTTATTTAAAGCCTTACTTGTTTTTATTAAAAATTACTGGTATATTAAAAAAATGAACTTATTTAGTTTTTTTTTACATATACTGTAAACTTTAATTTTTAAAAAAACATTAATTTGAATTATACAAAAAAGAGAAGAAAAAAAACTTTTTTTTACCAAAATCAATTTTTAACCAAATATATATTTTCATATTCTTGAAGTTAAAGACATTAAGAGGGTCAAGACTTTAAAATAAAATGTTATAAGGTATCCTTATTCTTTAGAAAATGACTTTCCTGCTCTTCTCAGAAATATTCGAGAACAATTGAGAGATATATCCAAGTATGAAAAAGTGGAAGGTAAAAGAAAATATAAAATATATAGCATGTTTCTGAAAAGCAAATACTGACTTGCACGTGCCAGAGTATGCAGATCCTTGTTAGCTGTGCTAAAACTCCCCATTCCATTGTTTATTATAACTCCTTACTAACTGTTTGTATTTGAATGATTGTATCATTTCAATGATGTCTTTCTAGTAAAATTTCCAAGGTCATTTTATTGTTGAATATTAACAGGCTTGTTTGTTGACACAATTATTAAATTCATCTTAAAAGTTTTAGTATTCTTTTATGTTTGTAAATTATGTGGTATTAATTAAGCAGTGCAAGAACATGTCAGTATATAAATAAATTTTGTTTTTTCTTGGAAATAACAATTAATAAGAAATGGATGCACTCAAAAAATTTAACTTGAAAACCATTTCTTTTAGCCATTTCTAAGATTCTAACTTATATTTCATACATACAATTTTATCATTATAATCCAACCATCTGTAAAAATATACATAATGGCAATTTCTCTTGATTCTCTTTACCTTATTCATGTATAATGTGAGGCTTGTTCAAATGAAGGTGAGACTACAAAAGGTAGAGGTGGTGCTATAAGGAGTAGAAGTTTTAAACACCTGCTATATTCCTTTCATTTGATGTCTGGGAAAGCAATAGTGTTTGATTTTGCAGCAGTATATTATTTTTGCAAACAGAAATGGACTTGAACCTTTAAAGGGCATGTTAAGGATTCCTCCAAAGTGGCTCAACAAGTTGTAACTCAATTTTTTTTTTGTGCTGAAGGTATTTGTGGATCAGAAACTCATGAGCAAATGATGAACAAGTGTAAGACTGAGTGTTTGTGCCTGTTATAATAGTGTGTTTTAATGATGTAAGAATTTTTGTACACAGAATCTGTACAACAGACAACAATGAGCTATGTGCAAGTGTTAAAGAATAATTCTGCATGCAACCAGCTTTCTTCAAAGCCATTATTCTTAATGATTCAAAACAATGGGATAATTGTTTTAATAGGATAATAATTCTTCCCATGTTGAGTAAATAATATGTACATACTTCTATAGTTGATTCCATTTGTTATAAACTGACCTCATACATTTGAATGCTGTTTGCTTACATCATACATTTTTATTTACATTTTAAAATGTGGATGTAATTTCACTTCTATTTATTACATATAATGTTGAATATGTCTTCAATGGCACAACAGCCTCAAGTGGGTCTTGGCCTTCTGAAGAATTTTCCTACTGGCCTCTCTTTTTTTGGTCATTGTCTTCAAATTAGTCACTCTTAGGGTAGTGAAATCCCTTTTCTAGGCAGTCAACCCTAGAAACCTGAGGGCCTAACCTAACCCTCAGGTTGGGTTGCGCCTTAGCTCTTGTTTCAGTGGGTTCAATTTTGAATTATATGTGTGTATTGTAATGAATAAAGCTTGCAAAATAATTTTGCATTCTCGCTTTCGTTTGTACCAGCCTTACAGATTTTTTTTTCTATTTTAGGAATTTAGTATTTTTTTCAGGTAGTCATTCTGAAAAAAAAATTGTTATTAAAAAACACATTGCTTTTGTTTTAAAACGGATTTTAACTTCACTTATAACATTTACAATATGTATTTTCAAGGCATTAAATAAAATTGTAAATCTCTTGAGGCGACCTATCTGCACTAAGAATTTGATTTTTTAAAGATTTTTTTAATTAAATGTTTTAAAGTTAAAAAATATTACTATGGATTTAAATTACACAGTTATTAGTTGAATTTTTATTTTAGAAAAATGGATTGTAAAATATTAATTACTAAAGTACCAGATTTATTATGTCGACTGGGTGGCATAGTTAGTTTGTTACTGGCCTTCTACACCCAAGGTTGTGGGTTCGACCCTGGTCCAAGTTGTTAGATTTTCATGATGCAGAAAATTGACAACGTCCTTGTCATACGATTATGCAGCATGTAAAAAATTCCTTGGAGTGCCAGTTTGGCTTGGGTGCTCTCTGCAAAATTTAATTCCTGAGTTCACTTTTGCATCTTCAGAGCCCAGATGTCTGCCTCCCTTTGGGGAGGAAACTGGGCATCAAAATTACTTGCGGCAATTGGTATTGCCTATATGGTGCTGAAATAAAAAGTGATACCAGCTCTTGGGGAATGAACTAGGTCTACAAAGGTAAAGGCAACCAATACGCAACCCCATTAGACAAAAAAAGATTTATCATTACTTTTGAATTTTTTGAACGTTAAATATTTGGTTATAAGCATTATTATTATTATTAAAGTTTGATTATAGCAAAGAAATAGAATGTATAATTTTTATTGAAAATTCTATTATTCAAAAGTTTATCTCATACTATTCAGTGTATGGTTCAATTTTAATTTGACGTAGAATTCTAATTTGTAAATAGTTATTGCAAATATTAATTGTTTTGAGAGCTGTGATAAAACCATTTACTTATTCTTGCATTCTCATTTCATTGTATATACATGAATACATACATTTGCATCCGGTATTGGGAACTTATTAAAAATTTATGAAATTTATTTCATAAGTTATTTTCTTAATAAATATTGTATTATGACGATTGTTTAGAAGGTCTTTTAAATTAAAAAGTGTTAGTATTATGTTTAAAAACATGTGGAAAGAAGCTTAAATATTTTTGAAATTATTTTCTTTTTAAATAAAACATATCTGGATACTACAGATTACAAATTAAAAATTTCATAGTTTGATATCAGTTGTTCTTTGATCATTAAAATATTTGCTATGTATTGTAACAAAAATAGTAATATTTTATTATAAGCCATAAAAAAATTATCTGAAATGAGGCTTGTATATAACTTTAACTCTTAAAATATTGATGGTATTAGTCTCAATATGTATGCATAATTTCTAATCAAGAGTTTTCTGATTTTGTGGTTAGAATACCTGATGTATAAAGCTTAATATTCTATTACATGGAGGGAGATTTA
The DNA here is from genome assembly GCA_019973935.1 of Trichonephila clavipes. NCBI lineage: Eukaryota > Metazoa > Arthropoda > Arachnida > Araneae > Nephilidae > Trichonephila > Trichonephila clavipes. The sequence continues at coordinate 83,978 of BMAU01006214.1, read as the reverse complement.
ACTCTAACAATATTAAGTACATACTTCTGTAGGAAATGATTTAAGACTGGTCAGTTTTTATAGTAGCAATTATTTCTTCAAAGTAAGGTTATGCTTTAACATTATCTTATGCAAAAGCATTAGTTCCTGAATTGAATATTGTATGATTAATTTTTTTCTATATTGTTTTTAAATGCTGTTACATGGATTTGTAGTGTTACTCATACCTACAATCCAATAAACAGAGATTACTTTGTGGTATTTAACTATTTGTAGTAATTTGGAGTGTTTTTTGGTTTAACAAGTGCATGAACCAAATTTTGTGATGAAAAGGAAATATATGTGTCTGAACAATATATACATTCTGTTTTTTATTTGCAGATGTAAAAATGGTAAAACAAATGCCAATGGTTGCACAATCAAAGCAACCTGTGATAGCTATTATAACAGCTCAATATTGTGAAAAATTAGCTGTGGATGCCATGATAGATAATAAGGAAACATTTGTTAAATTCAAAACTGAAGGTAATTATATATTTTTTTCTTATGCATATTTTTAAAAATATGGATGTATGTGTATGGTTGTTTTAACTGGTTAGTTTATTTTAGGAGAATCAAATGTATACACTCTGGGTACTATAGGCCCTCATCGTGTTGTTTCTACAAAACTTCCAGCTACTGGTATGGCTAGAGGTGCAATGATTGCTGCAGGAAGTACAACAACACGACTTTTAGGTAAGTTGTTTGCCTTCATTTAAATTATGTAAAAAAGTATTTGTTGAGAATACATTTTCTTGAAAATTTTTGTATACATATCTAATTATCTGTTTCTATATATGTATGATTAACATATTCTTTTTTCTGCATTGAAGTGGTGGATTTTTACTCATTGATTTATTAAATATTCACAAAGTGTTTAGATGAAAGTTTCTTGGATACAATTGAACAGCCTCTCTCTGAATACATTATTGCTACATATAATTTTATTAGTTTTATTTCTTCAATGCATACTTTTCTAATTATTTCTTTTATGATGGATTTAATGATTCTCATGGAAATATTTTCTATTTTAGTAACGTTATTGATGAATCTTTTGAATTTTTTCGTATAGCTGTATTTTTTTAGTAAAACTTTGAAGTTCCTGTTGCAGTTAAATAAATGGAGAATAATCATAATTTCTTCTATTGATTAAAAATTTCGCCTAAGTTTATTAACTCTTCTGGTTGTTTATCTTGAATGCATTTAAAAAGTCCACTATGAATGAAAGCTAGTAATATAATCAAATTGTACAGTATTTATGCAGCAAGTAATATAATTATAATTTTTTTTTTGCTTTATTAAACATATTTTGGACAAAATATGTTATAAAATGTGAAATTTGTTTTGCTTAGTAAAATGTTTTTGGTCATATACTTTTTTTTCCTAATATTCACCATGTTTAATTACAATTAAAGATATTCCATTTTTTTCTCAAGACACTTAATATTATGTATTGTTCTTGTAAAGTTACGTCTATCTATTTTAAAAAAAATCCTCTAACTATTTTTCTATTGGCCTTTAAATGTGTCTGTATTTTTTATTTCAGTAAATAAAAATGTGTTTATTCCCTATTTTCCTAAATTTTTACTTTTCTATAAATTAAAATTTATTTCTAAAAATCAACTTATTTCTTTGAATATTAATATCAAGTGGTTTAATTCTCTCCCTTCCCCTTTTTTCATTAATGTGTAAAATAAATACTAGAAATTTATTAGAAAATTTCATACCTTTTAAAACAATAATAAAAAACTGCATTTTATAGAAATTTGGAAAGTAAAAAAATAAGCTGTCAGATGACAGAAATCCTTTAATTTTTCATCTTTTAAATTTTTTTGTTATCTTGTCAAAACAGTTATCCATAATATATTGCAATAAAAGGTGAATATGTTGTGTTTTACAATTATTTCAAAGATACGTAATTTTTTAATTAATTTTCCTTTCATTTTGGAATATTGAAAACACTATGTATTATTATGTATATATACATATATAATTTTATTTCCTTTAATAATTCTTCTTTTAATAAATTTTGATAAAATTGTGCAATTAAATTTGTTGTAGTGGATAGCTCTTAGATTAAACTAATATATTTATAAAAAAAAGTACATAAAAATAATCGAATAATCACATTTTTAATAATGGAATATGCTACACCAATTCCATGTTCCAAATTTATTAGTATTTGAAAATTTGTATATTTAAATAAAAATTGATGAGAGTTGTTTTTTTTTCCCCACAGGATCTTTTCCAAGAGTGGATTATGTATTCCTTGTTGGTGTGGGAGGTGGTGTTCCTCATTGTTATGATTACACCAAACATGTAAGGCTTGGTGATGTTGTTATTTCTACACCACCAGATAATCAGCATTCATATGTTTATCTGTATTGTGAGGCTTTAAAGAATGCATTTGATCCAGCAGATAATGATTTTTTATCACCTGAGCAAATTTCAATCAAAACATGGTGTCCCATTAGCTTGAAATTGCAAAATATTGCTTGTAACTTATGGCGGAAAGGAATACTTGACATGAGTGATCGTTCTTGGGATAGTTACATTGAAGAGGGTTTGAAACAGCTGAAAGACAAAGAATCCTCATTTTGTCGTCCACCATCAGATACAGATAAAATTTATTGTATGTCAGTTGAGGGGGGAGATTTAGTAGATGTTGGTCATCCACAGCCGATGGAGGGTGCATTTGATCCTCGTAAACCGGGACTGCCTGTTCTTCATTTTGGAGCTGTGGGATCAGGCAAAATTCTGATGCAGGATGATACAAAGCGGTTGGCATTTGCTGATCACCATGGTATAATGTCATTTGATACAGGTTTTGGTTCAGTTGTTGAATCTATATTTGGGAACAGGAAAGATGATTATGTGTTCATACGTGGAATTTCAGATTATAAAGATGGTACAAAGAAAAAAGAATGGCAACCTTATGCTTCTTTAGCAGCAGCTAGTGTTATGAAAGCAATTATTTGTAATTTAGATGTGTGATCTTTATATGTCTTGATTATTGTAGAATATGGAGCACTTGTTCCATTATAGAGAAGTGCAAACTCATGTAATTTATGATTTGATATTGGAAAAGTAATGAATGAGTAAATCTCAAAGATAATTAATTTTTTTAAAAATTGTCTAAGGTAAATTTATTTTTAATTTTATTTATTTAGTTTTTTGTTGAGTTATTTGTTCAAAGACATGCAAATTTTGTATAACCATTTCAATGATGTAAGATTATCTCAAGTTTACATAAAATTTAAAATCATTGTTATTAATAAGTGAATGCTGGGTAAACTTTTTTTAGGAATAGGTATATATTTTAGTTTAACTTTCTTATAGGAAAAATAAATAAGCTTAAGGAAAAGCTCATTTTAGAAACACAAGGTGTTGTTCACTAGATTCACATTGGTAACAATATTTCATTTGTTGAATATATTAGCCTTTGTCTTGTTAAATAAATTACAAACGTTCATTAAATTTAAGCAATTTATTTGGCAACCTGTTTGACAAGCTTAAAGGGTGTAATTTGATGTACTATATTTTTACCCTTTCTGATAAATGAAATTCTAAACTTTGATTTCCTTCATAAATTTTGATATATATATATATATATATATATATATATATATGATATTTATATATATATATGATATATATATATATATGATATATATATATATATATATGTGTGTGTGTAATTTTTATATGTTTATAAACGTGTATGTTTTCTTTACAAATATCGTTTAGTAACTTCCTATATATTCAAATACTTAAGTTTTAGTCAAATTCTTTGATTTAAAAATTGTGCAATACTATCTTATTTTAAAGACTCTTATTTTGAAAATAGGATGGCCTATTTTTAAATGTAACAATTCAATAAAATTGGTTTATATATTTATGAGACAATGGTTATAAAACCAGACCAAAGAATAGTTAAAATGCTTTCTCACTGTATGTTATATCGCGTTATTGGAAATTTTTTTATCTCAATTTGTTCTAGTCATGATTTTTATTTTAAGAAATTATTTCACTTTTTAAACAATTTCAGTAATCAAATTTAGTGTTTAAAAATTTGATTTACTGGATTGAATCAAAAAGAGTTTTTTTAAATATAATTGTAACGTTCCAATATCAAATCATTTTACAGTTTGAATCAGTGTTCCAATGAATGATAGAGTCCTTTAAGTGTAATTTGATGTGTTAAAACCCTTCTCAAAAAAAAAGATTAACTATAGAATCTTATAATGGAGATTATGCGAACAAGCAGGTAAATTCAATAATAATCTGTGATATTGTTATTCTCCTCAAAATATGTGATTCTTTGATACTTAATTTTATTGGTGCCATATGATAAAATTAGTATTTAGGTATGTAGAAGGGAACCAAAAAAGACCTATACAACGAAAAGTTTTTTCCTATAGCGTTTTTATTAGTTAGAGTTCCAATGTGAAATTTGCTGTTTATAGATTTCCTATGTGAAACTTTATGTTAACACTCACTGCCTTGTTAAGTGTATGTGTGGTTCTCTTATCCATACACAAATACTATGTATACATTAATAAAATTCTGAAAAAAATGCCAAATATGTGTATACAATTTTCAGATGACAGTTATCTTTCCAATTGTGTAAAGTGTTTTCATAAATTAAAAATTTGTTCTACTTGTAAAAAAAATATAAAATGCATCAAAAATTTGTTTGGTATCAATTAAAGATTATATAATGAAATGTTATTGAGATTTTTATATCAAAAAATTTATCTCTGTTAGATAATTAACAACTTATTCAGAAAAAAGTTAATAAATATGTCCACATAAAATGCTCACAATTGTGCATAAAAAACTTGCATTGATTATCATATTATACATGGAAAGTGTAAATATTGTTGTCACACATAAATAATTAAAGTCTATCCTCAAATTTAAATGAGAATATTTTAGTGTAATATATAATGTAAATAATTATATTGAACTAAGTTAAAAAAAGTAAAGTTAAATGTGGAAAATTAGTACTTGTTGTTGAAATATATATTATTCTCTTTACAATTAATAACTGTTTTATTAATTTTTAACTGCTGATAGTATGCTTATATTGCTTATCTTACTTGACCAATAACTGCTTATAATGGATTCCTCTTAATCAGTTTTATTAAATAAATAGATATTTTTTGAGTTAGTAAATTACAAGCTATAAATCATGCAAAATATCTTTTTTTAAATACTGTATAAAATTTTAGTAATAGTAATAAAACAGTATAGTACCAATTTACATTAATAAAATGTATCCTACAAATGCATTACTATATAATATGTATCTGTTCATATTTATTTTAAAGATTATAAGCAATAATTTCGATGACATTTTTTTATTTTTAGATAAATTATAGGAGTGAATATGCAATGTATCTTTTCATCAAGTCATTTATTTATGAAATATTTCATTTAATAAGTGGGGACTTTTTTACTGCCTAACATAATAATCATATATTAATGGAAAATACCTTCAGCTGCAATGATTTTTATTTTTCCTCCATATTTTTAGTTTTTTTTAAGTTAAATGTTTGAATGCAAGTACAGCCATTAAATAAATCCATTCTTTTCAATGTAAAAGAATGGGGTTTTATGAGATTTAATATGGGTTGTTTTAGAGATTAATCATATAATATTACATTGGTTATTACCATATTTACCTATAATATGAGTGTAGTCAAATATATTTACCTGTAGAATATATGATTAGGAATATATTTGACTTCATAGCTTTTAAGTGCTGTTTTGTAGCTTTACATATCTCTTCGTGTTGTTATGCATTCAGTGTAATAATTTTTTCCCCTTTTGGTGGGATTATTGATATAATAACATAGTCATGTTTATTTCAAGCTTATTTTATTTTTGTGATGGTGTTTAATTTGATTAACTTATAGTTATTGATTCCAATTATTCACTGGTACTAATGGTTCCTATGTAGATCAGTGCAATATACTATTATATGTTTATAGTTTTTATTTTTGATTTTTAAGTCATTTTTCCTTGTCAAAAAGAAAAAAAAACTGGTATAGGAGCTGGATTTAAAAAAATGGTGGTTATTATATTTTTTGGTTTATTGTTATTAATTTTTTGTATAAAAGATGCTTATATATATATTAACTATAAGTATATATTTTTATCTTTGTCATTTTGAAATTGGAATGCAATTTGTGTGTTTTTGTATGTTTACTGTAATATGTATTCTTAACTTTGTATGTATGAAGTAATTGTGATGTTTTCATTTAGAAATATATATATATATGCTTATGTGTATGTATTTTGTTTAAACTTACATGTTCTAAATTTGTTTTTCACTGTGAAAAAGGAAACTGATAAATCATTTTATAGCAGAATTGTTCTGCATGTTTGTTAACTGTGTTTTGAGAATGTTATATTCATTTAAAAATTTTGCTCATTATTACTTTTATTTTTTTAGTTAATATATTATTTTTTTCTGTTGTTTCTTTAATTATATTATGGGGGGGATTCTTTTTGAATAGTAACTTCCTTACATTTTATTTAAAAGATATCTTGCAAAAGTAAAATTTAAAATAGTTGCTATACTTACATGCATAAAATTTGTAGCACTTTATTATTTTTTAACACATTGTCTTGAAATTATTAAGGTTATTTGAATTATACTTCCATTTATAGTACTATGAATCAAAAGTTTTAAAGTAGCATATTCTACTAAAATAAATAAAATTGTTATAAAAATGTGAAATATACATTAATCATTATGTGTTTTTTAAATATGAGATTTAAATTTTCTCATTGTTTTATACAACATTCATGAAATATTTTGTGAAATTAATAATTAGTTCCTTATTTTTGGCTATTTTTTTTTTTTTTTTACGTCTTGGGATTTCTAATCATTAGTGTTAAGTATTAAAAAGAGAGATCAATTTTTAATGATGAAACTTGATGTTTTATAGAAATTTTTATATTTTCTGTTATTCAAATATCAAATGTATGTTTTATATAATATGATAATATAATGATAATTAGCAATGTATATGTGAAAGGGGGGATTACATTAATAAGTTCACCTTTTAAAAACAAGATTGAAAAGTTTGATTAAAGAAAGGTTTAAACTTGTTAAATATTTATAATGTATCTATCATGTTGTATATCATTATCTCATAAAATCTTATCTCTTTTCATTACACTATTTTTAACTGTTGTAAGTTAGAATTTTTTTTAATTCTTTTAATTCATTAGTATACATTTTAAATTTGTGGCTTTATTTGGTATAATTTATTACTTTTATCGTTTTGAAAAGTTTCTGTATTTTTTTTTTTTTTTTTTTTTACGATTAAAATTTAATTACAAATACTTAAGGAGAGAGAGGAGAGAGCTAGATTCAGAATATGAAGTGTTTTTAGTTGTTGAATTATTAACCTGTTATTGTTGTTTTAGTCAAATAATTATTTATGCTAATTTTTAACATTTAATTTTGATTGTAAACTTTAGTAATTAACTGCATTAAAAATTATGATTAATTTCTGTAAAAAAATAGATATTTTAAAAAATGTTTCGTTTTTTTTTATTTATTGGCTATTATTTTGCATCATTAGTTAAACATTAAGTTTTTCTTTCTAAAATTATACAATCTTGTTGTTAATTAAAATTGTTAAATATCCATGTAATTTAGCTATAATGTCATAAGACCACTCTTTTTAATTGCAACTAACTTTTTTTCTTATGGTTTTTCAATGTTTTTCTAATGAAAGGCCTATCATACAAAACTTTTTACTGGCTAAAAATTAGATGTGTTTTTTTCTTAATTATTCACTTGTTATTTTTATTGAATTTTTTTACTGTTGGTGCTCATTGTCACTTGCTTTACGTATATTTCACTTTTAAATCTCCATTTTTAGACTACTGTTAAAATGTTTTAAAATATGATACTGAAAATGGCCAGAGTATCAATTATTGTTAAAATATAGTTTTCAATTGTTATGAATATAAAATATTTCATTAATACAGTCTGCTAGTATGTTATAAATTTAAAATGCACAATTTCCATAGGTATATGTATATCAATGTTGTCACATCAAAGTCTTATTAAATTCATAAGTCTTATAAATAAGTCTTATAAGTTTTGTTAATATTCAAAAATATATATGATTGTTAAAAAATGTTAACACTAATAATTTCAACGTTAAAAGCTATTCCAATTATAAATTATGAATACATATGATTAAAAAGAATGTCTCACTTTAAAATATGTATTAAATTGAATCTACTGGTCACATTTTTGAAGTAAAAGTGCCATTCATATTTTTGAAATTGATTTCTATTCTCTAGCTATAAAATTTTCAATTTTTTGTGAGGCTATTGTATTACTTAAAAATGAATTTCTTTTACATAACAGTTTTTAAAAGTATGTTTGTAAATTCAGAGTTGATTCATATTGAATCTTTTGACTTTGTTTCAGCTTTGAAAATTCTGCTTTGCATTGCATATCTTGTTAAAAAACGATTTCAATGAGATAACTCTGTCTAGCTTTTATATTATTTAATTAATAAAAGCTATTACAATTATACAATGTGAACTGACCATTTTTAATTTAAAAACCAAAATGATCATTTGTTTAAAATTTAATACATCTTGTTTTGAATAGCCTTGTGTAAAATATAATTTAAATTTTACTAATGCCTGTTCTATTATTATTTTACTTTAAAATACTATGATTCCTAAAGATATCTTTAATGGGTCTCTTGTAACCTCATATAAGGCAGTAGTTTTTGCTTGTGCTATTGTAATTATTTTAATTGATAGTAACATCTTATATATCTTAGTTATTTTTGTAATGTGGTGCTTAATATTTTTATTGCTTATAACCAAAGGCTTTGTTGTTTATATTATTCATTTTATCATTCTTTTTCTACTAAGTCATTTTTAAAGTACTTAATGAAAGTGTTGGATTTTTGCTTTGTGTGCATGTTTTAATAATTTAAAAATATTCTTCTTCATTTTGAATATTTTGTTCTTCCCTTGTTTACATGCTTATTAAGTGTGTATATTTAGTTTTATTTGCAACAATTTAAAAAATTTGTCCTCCTGGATCAAACTGCTCTTGTTCTACTTTGGGGTTATGTGCATTTTTTTAAAAATTGCTTTTATTGAAGTATATATTTGATTTATATTAATATGTTAGTCTTCAAAATTAAATGAATTAAAAGTATAAACTTATATTTTGCAATTCAGTATGTTTTATGATTTGTTTTCATGACACTGTATAAGTAATCATATTCTGTGATGATGTGTTCAAAAGGTTTTGAATCTTGTTATTGTTGCTCATTGTACATGCAATGAATTCAATTCATTGTCTATCCTTCAGTGTGTTTTAAGATTTTGCATATATGTTGTATTACTGATCTGATGCATATAGAAAAGACAATCATATAAAAATGGCAATTAAAAGGTTTTATCATATATTTCAAATTAATTATAATCAAATATTTGTGTGAATACATTTCTTTGCTGTTAAAAAAAATATGTTTTCACAAAAATATTATTCATTACATTGTATAAATTTTTTTTAATATGCAAGCTATATTATAAAAAATTTTTATACATACCATGAGTACAAAATTTTCTACTTTCTTTAAAAAAAAAACAGGATATGTATGTTGATGTTTTAAGTAATTATGTAAAGCAATAAGGCAAGTACAGATTTCAGCATCGTTTTTGTGGAGAATTTTAATATCATTCACGTTCATTATACGCACATGAATATTTCATCTTGCTATTATAGTTTTTCCCCCATAGGGAACATATTTTCATGCTGATTGTTAAAAAGAGATAAATTTATGTGTAGCCCTGCATTGCTTCTTCTTGCATTTGAATTTTTCATTAGGAAGAAAGGACTGTATAGAACTTATATAGATGTTAGAATTTGTAATTTCTTGTCACATTTGAAAAATGCGATAAGAATTTTAATTCCCTGACTGTTTTTGCCTTCCAACTTTGCTATTTAATATCTGTTGTCATACTGAACATATTATAAATTTAAAGTAACTTGTTTAAACGTGTTACTGTTTGAAATCTGGGAAAATAACCAGAATATAAAGAAAAGAAATTTATTAAAAATTGTTACTGTTTTATGTCACTTGTGGTAAAATGTATGGTAAATTTGTTTCAATCAAATATTAAAAAATTGAAAAAATAATATCTGTTGTTTGTGCATCCGTATTTCAAAATAAATTATGTTATTAAATTAGTGTCATCTTTTCTGAGTAAATGTGTAATCCACGCATTTCTCTTTATAGTATTATATCGCCTTTTCAAGTTTAAATAGAGTGTCTCATTCCCAAATAGTTCAAGAAAAACACAAATAAATTTTGCTTATTACGATCCAAGTTCACTAGGCCATTTCAACTTTGAAACAAAATCATTAAAATAAAAATTTGAAGGATAACATTGTAACAAATGCTTTGAATACTCATACTAGGTCTTATGGACGGCGATGATGCCGTATCCATGACGGGACCAAATAAAATAGTACTGTGGGCCCAGATAACTTCTGGCAATCTCTTCAATATTGTCCACGTAGAGAGTTGTTGACGAAAAGTGGACCCCTATTTTTTGTAGAGCAGTAAGAATAGTTGGACAGTCAAAAATATGAGCAGGTGTCAGCTCTGTATCTAAACAGTTACCACAATTCCTATAATATCTGCTACCATCCCTATCAAACTTCATTCCTCTGTAATGACCTGTTCTTAACCAAACAATAGATTTTGTTATAAGTCGGTCTCTACTTACATTACAGATTTGATGCTTTGCAGGAATTGACTTCTCTCTCAATTTGAAATTTGCGACAGCATTTGCGTCTAATAAAGTAATGTTGACAAAGTTGTCATTATTAAGATTGTGACTAATCTATACGGCACTTTATCACTAATACTCTTGGGCGTCTTTGGGGATTTTAAATTCGCGTATATGTCCAACCAGCTCTAAAAAGAGGAAACGGGATATACAAATGAATCAAAGTATATAAGGAGAGTGTTGTAGGTTAGCGGGGAAGGCTATTGAGCCAAGAGATACATAGACGAAGCGCTAAGAAGATTCAAGTTGATTATGTGATTAGTTTCTGGCTGACTATCAGGCAGCGATCTACATTGGGAAAGTTGAGCCGACTGGAAAGGAGTGAAGTAGTAAAAGTCAGGTGATATTTAAACTTCATTTATAGGATAATAAGAGTAAATAAATAATAGAGTTAGTGGAAAGTTAATGATTGCTAGTAATTCAAATTGCGTATATCTCTGGGTCCTCATTCCGGTAAATCCGTTCGATATTGAGTTTAATTGTTGATTAGTATCATATTTCGTGATTTAATTTAATAGTAAAGTTCAATCCCACTGACGTAGACATTGATTCATCTTTGTATTTAGAAGGTTGATAATTGATTCAAGTGAATAAATATTATTTATTATTGTAAAAGTGTCGTCTGGTAATTATTTGCCTCAATTCAATCTTGGTGTCCAGGGGGGTTCTCACGAGATTTCTAGCTCCTTTCGCCAGTCTTTCTGCGCTTTCATTGCCTGCAATGTCAACACGTTCAGGTAATCATTGGAGGAAGCAGGCTTTATCCAACTCCTACAGTCTAAACAGGCGAGAGCAAATCTCTTCAGTAATCCTGGAACCTCCATTTAGAAATGCCTGGAGTGCTACCCTTGAGTCAGAGAAAATGACGAGACCTCTAGCTTGTTCCAGAATGAGTCTCATTTTGATCAAGAGCTTCAATTATCACCCGGAGTTCCTAGGCCTTTTAATTATAGTTAAGCTTTAAAATTATTGAAAAAGAACATTTAACAGCTAAACTATTCAACCAATCTTTTGAAAATCCTCAACCTTTTCAAAACCAATCATATATGACCACTGGCGTAGCTAGCTCGGGGAGGGGGCTGTATCAAAATTCCTTCGGGGCCCTTTTTTTAGATATGGGTGCCCTGTTAGTGGGACTGTATTTACACATGATGGGGCCCTGTATCATTGATATGGTGGTAGCTACGTCCCTTTATATATCATGCTTAAGCTTAAATACATTCCCATTTCTTGGAAAACTGCTTCGGTGATTCCAATTATTAAAATTGGGGAAAATATCACCAATCCAGAGAGATATCTACGAATATCTCATTTCCCATATTTAACTAAATTGTCAAAAATTGTATACTCAACAGACTAAAAAGTCATGTGTACTCAGTATAACGATATTTTAATTCGGGTGTAGAACAGCTTCCGAGCTGAGCTGTCCACATCTCAGAGGAAAGGAAACATTCAGAGGAAAACATATCAGAGTAGTTTTCCTTGACATCCAGAAGGCTTTTGATAAAGTATGGCACACCGCGACCTCTTTTACAAAACCATCAAAAGTAACTTCCCACTAATGCTACTGATAAATTCTTACCTTGCTATTATAAACTTTTCAGTAAAAATTAATTGTATCACAAGATTTATCTAAGCTGCCTTATCGCAAAATTCCATCCTTGGACCAACCCTCTTTTACTTCTATCTCAACGATGTTTTTAAATCAGACTACACCATTACCTGCAATTATGCAGACGACTCAGTGATACAGTCACAACCAAAATCCCGTACTGATCTCGCATCACTTTGCGACGGATCTATACACGTTCCTCCAATTGATCTTCTTAGGAAATCTTTGAGGCTATCAATTCGCGTTATTCACAGCCAACCCTTCGGAAGAAAAGAATCGTGATATTTAAATTAACTTACTGCATATATAGTCGAGGTTTTCTAGCTTCGAGAGACAGTAGAAAAAAAGATATACTCGAGTCAGGTGAGATTGCTGCTGAAGGTATAATAGTAGAATTATTGTGATTTAAGACTTATTAGGAGGAAACATTAAAGTGATGATTGTTCACTAAGATTGAATTGATATTAGATTAAATCGGATGATAGGTAAGATCCTTTATTAAGAATCAAGTTTAATAGTCTTCTAATCGTTCGCGTTTTACCATCGTTGTTTCACTTTTGCAGTCAGCATTGAGACCTCTTACTATTATTAGCTGAAGTTGTGTCCGTTCCTTGTGTGATAAATAAATTAATTAATGGTTTTCTGTCGAGTGTTTCTTCCCTACTTCCCACGCATCTAGGTGCCCGAGAGAGAGGTGCAAGCCTCTCACAACTTAAACAGACTCATTGATCTCCTCGAAGACGGGTACAATGAACGGAAAATAGCCTTAAATGTCTCAAAAACTGAGGCTATCTACCTCTGAAGTCTGAAAGATACAGAATACACATACTTAATAACGTGATACCCTGGTTCCGACATACCAAGTAACTTGGTGTCATACGGGATAAAACCTCACTTTCAAACTTCAATTTTGCACAATAAGCATGTAGTCTCTACCCCCTTAATTTCAAGAGAATCTAAATTAAGTAGAGAAAATAAAACGCTTATATTTACAATCTGAACCTCAGACCTTTAGTAGCAAAATTCCATATTAATTTAGAGACATTCAAAATAATGGATGTATTGTGAAAAACTCTACATCCTTGCCAGTGCCGGATTACTCGGGTGGAGTATGCAATTGCTTATTGTACCCGCGCTTTTTAGGAGCCCACAAGAGCGTATTCTGTTTTTTGTCAGTGCTCCAAAAACAGTCTACTCAACCTGCGGCCCGCCGAACCTTTTTAAGTGGCCCGGTCATAGGCAATTGCTCTGAGAAATTTAATTATTTAAGAACATTGTATTAAAAATTTAGTTGGAAATTCTTTGTCAAGATATCAAATATATCAATTTTGCTGTCGATGTCATACGGGTGCGAATTTTCTATTTTGAACAGTTACGGTTAGCGATAACAGACAACAGTGGAGTAGCGACAATTTTATGGGTGGAACTAATTTTTAACTATCTTTCATATCTTACAAGCGAAAAATATTCAAAGAAAATGTATCATTTCAAGACGATTTTGACTATTTTGTAGTGAAAAACAAACATGGATTAGTAATTGTTTGATTTGTCACGAAAGTGCCCTATTTAAAAAATACCAATAAACAGGAATCATTCAATGACATTTTGCCTCGAAGATCTCTTTCAAGAAGTGATAAATAGGATTTCTCTTGAATAATCTTTATCGCTGTTGCAAAGTGTTTTGTCAGTGGTCATATCCCAGCGGTAACAAAGACATTCTATGAAGTCTGTTATGTTATTGGTAATCATATGAAACCGTTTACTGATACAAAAATTGTGAAGGGGTGTTTCTTAAATGAATCTAATTTAGTATTTGACAAAAATAAAAAAAATATATAAAAAAATAATAATTAAAAAATGTGCAAAAGAGGAGTTATAATGTTTTGATCAATTTTCCCCATTTTATATTTCCAATGTTTTCTTGGTCTTAAAGTATTTTTCCTCCCCCCTCCCTCCCTTTATCCTCATGTTGCGGTCCGCGTGAAATATCTGACATATCTATGAGGCCCAGCAGAAAAAAAAGCTGAGTACCCCTGACCTACAGGGCCCCGAGAATTCGACTGCCTAGGGGTCTCCATGTCGTTTAATCCAACACTAATTCTAGCTCAGTAATCTTCACACTTTTTCGACTCGTAGAACCCTTTGAAATAAAAGGCATTTTCGTGGAACCACATTCCACACACTTACAAGAATTTAAATAAGTCGACATGTTATATGTACTTTACGTAAAGACAACATAAAAGTATTGCGTTTATTATTTAAAACTTTTTTTGTAAATTTGATTTATTCATTAATAATATTTGTGCTCCAAGTTTCACTTACCCATGCATTATACTTACTAACTGGGATATGTGCCTGCATCTTTTTTTACGCAAACTTATCTAAAGTCATATTTCATATTCTGCGTTTAATACGTTTTGTAGCCACTCACGTTGAGAAATATTTTTCATTTAAATACATTATTCTGAATGGCATTAAAATGCTTATAGCTGCGTGAGAAATCATGTGTATTTTGTATGACTTTGCAATCTAAAATTTAGAAGCCGTTTTTGCTTTAATTTAGAGTTTAACGTCAAATCTGTTGATATAGCGACAGATTGTCCTCTCCCCTTTGTTATAGACATTTGTTCTACAAATGAAGAAAAAATGCGCATTTTACACTACAAAGTTATTGGAAAATTAGTTTTGCAAAACATATTGTACAAATTAATATAAAATTATTTCATAGAGAACCCAGCATAGTAAACAATATAATATTCACAATCTAGTATTTAGTGCATATAAAGAAAATGCGATTTCATATTTTTGTTATGAATAAATAAAATTTTCAGTTTTAATGATTGGGATGAGTTTTAGATACTTGTAGCTGTACAAACTTCATATAGAACGCGAATTCGTTTTGCTACACACTTATAATTCTCTCTTTCGGATTTTCTATTGTGGAGAATCCCAGGGTTCCATGAAGTTTGAAGACCACTGTCCTAGCTGATTCATAAGGAACACAGACTTTGAAGCAGCGAGCAACGTATAAAACAATGACAAACTTCTAACAAATAGATAGTTCTTAAATTTCCCCCATCTTGGGTATTTAAAAATACACCCTTGATTTAAATTTCAGTAAACGTAGGGATATCTTAATTTTTCCATTTTTCATGCAGATTATCTATTTTTACTGCAAATTCTCATTTTATTTAATTTTTAACTCAAAAATCTACTTTTCTAATGTTTTTCGCATTGGATTTGACAATTTTATAATTCCTCCCACATTCCGATTCCAATCAAGCAATCAGATTGCTTCATGTCATTGTAAAAAAGTTCACTTTCCAAAAATCTTCCAAATATTTAACTCTGACTTATTTGCTGCATTCGGATTGCAAGGTACTGGGCTTTTGCCTAATCACCCTCTTGATCCAATTTTAGTCGCCTTTCTGATGAAGTTTTTGAACTTTTAACTTAATTTTTAGATCTATTTAAACTGATTTTATTACCAGCATTTCATAATTTTCTGGCTTTACATTTTCAATTCTATAAGTAAACTTTAACTATTGTAACGACAGCGCATTGATATATATATATATATATATATATATATATATATATATATATATATATATATATATATATATATATATATATATATATATATATATATATACGACCCACACCCGTCCATTCATGTCTAGATTGATTGATTAGAGCAGGTGGCTCGCTTATGGGTCAGATACAGTTTACGTGTCTTTGGGGTCATTGTCTATTGTTTGGCCTCGGGTCCTCAACGATAGTATGTCTATAAGTCACACTATACATTAAAGTACCTCCACCGTGTTAAAATTGACGGGGCCTGCCTGACTGAGGAGACTGACGCCTAGGAGGATGACGGGAGAATGGCTTCAAGGAACAATGACGGCGTGGTGGTCAAAGTGTCCAGATGTGTGCACGAACGTCTGGTGCCGGTGCATTCAAGAAGGACTAGGGAGAACGATTGTTAGTTCCGCGCCAGTAGGACGCTAATGAATCCGAGGACCGAATGCAGACTTTTGTGGATCCGCCAACGAGAAATGAGAAGGAGTGTGTAGTGGACCGCCCCTGCACTTTAAAAGGATAATTTTTTGGTGATCGGAGATTGGATTCGAGACGAAAGCGGATTTCTTTAGAGGAAGAGGAAAGATAAGAGGATGAACGCCGGCGGTGTTGAGGAAGCTAACTAGCAACTACAGAGAACTGTGGGAAAGTGTCCTTCGGACAATGCAAAGATGTGTAGAGAATGAGAGCGAATAAAATCCAACGTCTGAAAGAGACTAAACGCACCGTCTTGGCGCAAAGAAACATTTCCATATCGCATTATTATTAATTATTTTGTTGAGAAAATAAAATTTTATTTTATTTCTACAGTTTGCTGTGAGATCCTCATCACGCTACCCGTCCACGATGCTACACTACCGAGCGAATTAATAATATATCAAAGTCACTTTAAATGTCAACACTGAAAGTTACAGCCCTGCAGGGCTAAACACTCCAGCAAACCCACCAACGAGTAAATTATTGAAAGTCATTTCGTAAGTGTAATTCCAAGTAATTTTTAGCCTTTTTTTATTTTAATCTGTAACAATTCAGGTAGTGGGATAACAATAAATATGTCTCATGCTAAAGTTACTTATTTCAGAATAATTTATTAACACGCTTATATTAGCTTCACCCAGTAGCGCACACAGGAATTTTTCAAGGAGGGGGGGTCCGGGGTCGAAAGTTCCCCATTCTTGTATCATGCTCCTTTTGATTTTGTCGATTTTCGGGAACAAAACACAGTAAAATACTAATTATTGAATAAATAATTAGCATTAATTAATAAAATCAATCATTAATAACAAATGCTTAATTAAATTTTACGTACTATATACTTAGAATAATAATCAATCGGAAAAAAAAATCAAGTGCTTTGGGGGGTTCCGGACCCCCAGGACCACCCCCCTTGTGTGCGCCACTGGCTTGGCTTGTAACGGAATCTTTGAACTCGATACTTACTCCCGTTAAAAGGTCAGATTAATTCGAAATTTTGTACAGTTTTCAAGGACCGATGACAATACAATACTTTAGTAATTTTGTTCCATTATCTTGATCAGGATTAACGACTTCCCATTTCCAGATTTGGTGACTAATTCCAGATCTTATTTCCAGATTTGGCGACTAAAAGATTAAGTTACAACCCTAAAGCGAAAACGATCACGGTTAATACAAATACAACAAACAAAAAAAGTTTTTGATTCAAAACGTGTACTTTTATGTCTAATGCTGACGCAAATTTCAGAGACAGTATTGAGCTCTAATGAAAAATATCATTGACTTTACAACCTTTTCCGCGTTAAATATTTCAAACTTAGCTCTTACAGATTTCCTTCAGTTGGCTGATCCTACATTTTGAAAATAAGGCTGTATCGACGCATTCATAGGATGCCGATGGATATTCCAGATTCTTCAAAAATGACGCATTTAAGAAATTTATCAATGAGAATTAATGATAGTTTAAAAAACTAAAATAACACGTTTTCATTTTAGATCGAACTAAAAATGAAAAATAAATTATGGTTTAAAAAAACTTAAAAATGCGCTTCTATAGTAAATCGAAATAAAAAGTAACCTGTGTAATGTAATCAAATAGAAACCAGATTTTATCTATTTAACAGATTTATTTACTAAATTTAATGAGGTTAATTTGTAGTTATATTTTATTCAAACAGTTGTATATTTTATTTAAACCAAGAACCATCTTTAAAATTTTTCTTGAAAAAATTAAGCTAAAAGCGTATAATATTGGACGTCACGAATTTCCCCAGTTTCTCATTTTGTCACAAACAATCCGCCAGGATGCCATCTATATTCAGAAGATTTTGAAATGAAATTTAAGAATGCTCTGATTATGGTAATATCACAGGGGGCAATGAATCATGTAGTCACATTGAAGAAAATAAATGTCATATTTCAGGAGAAACTGATAGGTGTATGCACTGACAGAGATCTTAAAGTAAAGTTTAGAAACGTATGTCAGCAATTTTGGTGTTGAAACGACATTCCTATTATTTATTCTGAATTATAGAACCGAGTTTACTTAGGGTTAAACTCGACAAGATTGATGCCAAATGTGAAAATCTGTTATTGAAAGGCCTGATTCATTCCTCCCATTAAGAACATTTTTGTTTGTTGCTCAGTTGTTTTATGTAACAGTTATTTTATACATAAATTATTAAATTTTAATTTAAAATTAATTAACATGTGTTTCTTAAATTTTAAACGCTATACTTCACTGCAGCAAAAAATTTAAACCTTTTAAATTTAATATTCTATAAATTCACAAAAGTTTAGTTGCCTATTCTATAAATTCTATATAATGTCAAAAAGATATTTAAGTTAATAAAAGTACACAAATTTAATACTATGTAAGCCGGGGTCTATTCAACGGCGAAAAACGTAGCAAAGGGTCTATGAGACAAAAAAAGTTTAAGAACCTCCTGAAAACGAATGGAAATTGACCTAGAAAACCTATCTCCTCAATAATTATAATGGCATAAAAATAAGCTAAACGAGACTAATTGTTTACTGCAAATAAAAATTTATTGCGTTCGTAGTTTCAACTTCGTGTGTTAAGTAGTTTTCGAAATAAAACATGTTACCGAGATATTTCTTTACGTCATACTTTTAGAAATGTCTGAGGAAATTCTTCTCTCCTTAATATTTATTTAAAGGATGCCCCAGATGAACTGAAAAATTTACTGTCTGCATCTATAACATGCTTCTCTCTAAATATCTTAAAATAGCGAATAGTTACCTCGTGGCGTAGTCAGTAGTTATTCATTTATCGCTTTTGAGAAGTTTTTTTTTTTTACTTTTTGTCGGTCTTTTTCTCTGTGAGTTATCACAGGTGCCTGTAAGCCGAACATTTTGCTTAAATTTTATTTTCTGTTCAGTTTTGGTAGGTAAAGAAGATAAAATCCTCCAATGTACGTATTTCCTGAACTAAGGAGATTTGGCATTAAATATTAAGAACCTTCGTAAGTATTGGTTCTTTTAACTAAAAGAAAAACAACTTTTATTCAGGTAGCCAGAGCTTTTTTTAAAAGACCTTTACAGAGGCTATGCGTCACGCTTATTTATTTTCCATGACATTTGATAAAAAATTTCTGCTAAGTAGAAAATCGGGAGAGCGAAATAATACACTTATATAGACAACTCTTAGTGTTCACTGAAGAGAATTCGTTCTTATTCATGGCTTAACAAGTAAAGGAATTTTTTTTAAAAAATTAACTTCTACAAAATTTACATAACGAAAAAGCAGCATGAGAATTTGATTTTTCTTACCGATATTGTTGTCTATTATTTACATTTTCATAATATAGTCGGACCTCTATATAACGAAGTCACTAAATATCGGAAAAAAGTTTGTTATATGGAAAATTCGTTGTATAGAGGTTAATCTTTTAATATACTTTTTAAACCCCATAAAACAAGTTTTAAATTCATAAACATTACATATTAAAAAAGTAATCATTCACACCTTTTTTTACATTAATATGTGTTTATTTTATATATCTCACCCATTACAAAAAAGAAAAAAAAGAAAGAGAGAAAAACTGTTTGGAAAACCAGAAAAAGAATGTCGAAGAATGCACTATATTTTCAACATTAAGAAAATAATTTTGTATTACAATTAACGAATTTTAAGGACATTTTATAATTTACAGCATACAAGTAATATTAAATATACATTATCTTATACTTAGAACACGGGGTCACGGGATAACTCCAGTGAGGGTGAAAGAGTATATCGAAGATGTTTCTAGTGAACGGCGCACTGGAAGAGAGAGGGGGGGGGAGTTAAAGGTTGCACTTTTTGGATGAAACGTCCAGAATTCTATTGCTCCCGGCGAGAATGTACCTAATAAAAACAGTTCAAGATTTATGACCACTTTAAAATGTGTTAAAGAGGGAATAACTTGAAATGTTTTCATAAATACTTTAAAAAAGAGGGGAGAACAAAAATTGAACCACAAAAGAAAAAGCTCGTTAGATAGAAAATGCACTTCGCTATAGAGAGGTTATTTTACGAAGAAAATCGAGAAGAGTTTAAGGTTCTAGGAAAAAGTTCTCTATATAGAAAAATTCGCAATATAGAGGTTCGACTGTACTTTATTAATAAGAACAATTTCTTGAATTGTACCACACTATAGATCACAGAATACAAATTCTCTTTTATTCTTGCAATAGCCTAGGGATCAGGTTTGAAATTTTGTGAGCGGTTGTGTTTAATTTTTTATTCCTTTTATTGAAGGAAATAATAAATACCCTTTATGTATGCCTAACCAGCCTTTCCCCTTCTAATCACAGTGAAAATCGTTCAACACGAAATTAAGGATTAAGATTATTTGACTACATTTTATTTACAAAGATATACATATATGCATCAATTTAATAGCAATCAATAAAAAAAACCTTAAGGAAATTTAATACAAAATTTTCGAGCATTTTGAAAAACAAAAATTTATTTAATTTTTAGAAAATTATCAATATTTTTCTTTGCATTGTCTTTTTCAGCATCAAATAGTCAACAAATTGTTTGATATCGTCCATTTTGCTATTCATTTCGACATTGAAATGTACATCTAAATAACTGCGTGTACTTTTCATGATGTTCCTCATTTCGGATGATGTGGGAACAGGAGCTGAATAATTCATTTCATTTTTGTCGTCGAAATCTGCCTTAATAATAATTTTTGAGCGTTGAACAAACTCCAAAATGTCTTTATCTGCCATAATTGGGGTTGTACACCCATTATCATCAACTGCAAATAATTCTTCCGATGATACAATAAGACAACCCAACAATACAGAAACTCACAAACTTCGGCTGGTGTTTTTGTATTTTGTTCATTCCCAGAAAAGAAATCTTTTCGTGTTAGGCAATTTTCGTCTCGTGTTAAGTGAAAAAAAGAGTGTGTATACTTATGACCACACGATAAAAGTGATAACTTCAAATTTTGTAATGTTATTTCATTAGTGAAGTGAATAAAAAATAAGGGGATATAAGTATTGTCATATAAAATTATTTATTCATATGTCTGTACTCATAAAGTAATATTTTTTGCGAAATATACAATATCTTATTTGTGAATTAACTGTATTCTAAGAATAAATCAATAGGTTTATGGCAGCTGAAATAGGTTATAAATACTTTATATATAGATTCAAGATTATTTAAATATCTAAAAAAAACTCCGTCAAACGTTGTTCCGTACTTTGTCATGCTTTCATTTGGATCATTTGAAATAATTAAATCGAATTTTGATTTTGAAAAATGTACTAAAGGCTTTGATTTGTTTTTTGAAAAAAAAATCTACATTAAAATCCCCATTTAAAATAATAGGCAATTTGTTCAGAAAAGTTGATCCGGCTTCAGTGTAGGCAACTAAACTTTTGTGAATGAATTCGATAATTTTCTCTACACTTTGATTTAATGAAATATAAATAGTAACTATTAGAATTATCTGTCCAATTTCTGCAATTTCTTCTGCGCCTAAAGAAAACTTATCACTTCAAAAATGTATGAAAATACATATATAGTTGTCTGTCGGGATCGTTGTATTATTTCGTGTTAACCGATATTTCGTCTTAAGAGTTTTCACGTTAAACGCATTTCACTGTATTTTTATGCCACGAATACTCCTTCAAGAGTAACACAGAAGGAGCATTTGTATGAAAGACATCATTTTTTGCCCAATGGGTTTTGATAAAAGAGAAAGCCGAATCTGTGGTTTTCTTTCACGAAATGAAATCACCCATTAATATTCAATTTCGATTTCGTGATGGAAACAAACCTCTTAGTACAAAATCAATAAAGTGATTGTATGAAAGAAACAGAACTAAGGATCTTTTTAGAAGTAGCGGGTCTAATGTGAGTGAAGTAAACTATTGAACATTTCGGCAATCGTTTCAACGGAGTCCTAAATCAACATGTGAAGCATCTCGTGGATTTCAACTATCGCAAACGAGTTTGGTATGAATTCTTCATAAAATGTTTAGGTTGCATGGGTATAAAATGCAAGATATATGAACCCTTTATCTACCGCATTATGATTTACTGCAAAATTTTTCATGCAATATTTTTTTTTCAATCACTGCACTAAAACTTCAGGGCTATACGTAAATAAAATACTCAACTTTGGGAAATTTAATTTGTTAGAGCTAATTAATTAAATCGGTACTTTAAAGTACCGTCACTCCACCAAGGTCTCAAATATTCTCGTAACACGAAAAGATGGAATGACTTTTTTAAAGCAGTTTTAACTCTTAAAAGTGCTAAATAACCAGAGAACACTAATATTTTACCGCACAAAATATTCACTTTTAAAGATTATTAAATTTTTAATTTTATTTAACTTTTTTTACACATAAACTTAATTTGATGCTATTCAAAGAGAAACAGTTTTTTTTTCATTAATACACAGGAATTCATAACTCGTTATGCATTTTGAGTGAGATTTCGATGGAATGTTTTTAAAGCACTGCATCCTGGAGTAAGAAATGCTGTGTTTTCAGAACATGAACTACTGCACCTTGAGTCTTGTTCAGTCTCTTGATCGTCATCTTAAGAATCTAGCGGAAATTCCAGCATATTTTCTGGAACCTCTGCATCTGAAAATTCATCTGATAGCACATCTCGGATTTAAGATCTTAGGTTCTGTAATAAATCCAAAGTCTCTTGAAGACAGAGTTTCTTTTTTCCAGACATTTTAAGAAAAGCAAATATAATAATAATGATTATAATGATAATAGCACCTTGAAAAATCTTCTACTATTGTTAAGTCTCAGTTACACATAAGGAAATTAAAATGTTATTAATTTTTGAAATAAGAATAGATATTTTACTTAATGCTGTGGCTAAAAAAACAAGCTCAGATTCAAAGTTCAAAATTTTTTGAAACCTTTAAAATAAAACAATAAAAAAGCAAAATAAATAAGTTAAGCTAAAGAAATGTCAAAAAAGCATGTCTACTGCACTGTAGTGATGGCCCTACAGCACAACAAAACACAATAATAAGCTTCACGGACGAAAAAAAAAAGTTCTTAGTCCAACACCCAGTGTGCTGTCGGTACTTGTAAGTACCACAAAGTTATTCTACCGTACATTTAATTATACACTGTTCACTTAAAATAAACAGTCAAATCGTTTTCTGAGGTCTTCCTTAACTATATATATATATATATATATATATATATATATATATATATATATATATATATATATATATATATATATATATATATATATATATATATATATATATATATATATATATATATATATATATAAGACACTCACCTTTTTACATTAACTACTTTTTTGGAACAAAAATGACAATCTTCGCAATCCAGTCAAAATGTCAGCTGAAAACGCAATTTCTTCTAAAAAAAATATTCGTCTTACCCGCTAAAATACTCATCATAGAACCCATGAGGCTATATATCTTGAAAAAGTGGATTCAAAAGAATATTCCTGCTAAGTATCGCCAAAGTATTCGTAAAATGGTTATTCTATGTAATTTTAAAGTGAGTGGTACTTATAAGTACCGTCGGCTGATTAAGAGTTAAAGAACACTTGGTGGGAACTGAAATACCGCTTAGACATTCTACAAACTACCAAAAGGGACACACTTTGAAATTTACCAAGGTAAATGGTCTTTAAAAAAAAGTTCATTATATTACTAACAATGCATCGAAAAAAGCATGTGTCTAATTATAAAAGTTATAATACCAATTTTAAAAAAGGAATTGGAAAAAAAAAAAAGGAAGAGACACTATTATAACTGGTTGAAGATATGACCACCGTAGCTACGAATTCCAAAAAAAAAAAAAAAAAAAACAGCTGAAACTGTGAAATTATTGTTCGTGAATTCTGTTTTTCAAATCATTAGCGGAAACAGTTATAAAATAGACATTCATAGCAAAATATTTGCTTAAACGAGTATAAAACAATTATAACAAGCAAACGATCTACAGTGAAATATGTTTAACGCAAAAACTCTTAAGACGAAATACTTGTTAACACGAAATATTACAACGATCCCGACGAACTACTTTACATTTTCATGCATTTTTTTCTCTTAACACGAAAATAATTTCTTTCTGGGAGTAAGCAAAATGCGGAAAATACCATTTAGACTGGACGGTCCTACTCTATCATAGGAATAATTCATTGCAGTAAATGATGTATAGAACACCAGTTACGGCTGACAGATGTTTCGGAGTTTCTTCAAAGCTCAAAAAATATGACTGATGCAGATTCCGACAACAAAAAAGGAAATGAATAATGCAGCTCCTCTTCCCACGTCGTTTGAAGTAAGGAACATCATGTAAAATATGCGCAGTTACTTAGACGCACATTCCAATGGTGAAATGAATAACAAAAGGGACGACATCAAACAATTCACTGTCAATGTAATACTAAAAAAACAATACAACGAAAAATATATCACATTATTTTCCAAAAATGCAAACAATGTTTTTTTTTCAAAGAACTTGAAACTTGGGTTCATCCCAAGAAGGGAAATGTTTTCGAGTTAACAGATATTTCGTTTTAAGTAATCGTTTTTCTCATTAAACATATTTTACTGTATTATTATTATTGTTATTATTAACTTTATCATTATTGTTGTTTTTAGGGTGGGGGTGCATCTCCTTTTTTTTCTCCACTTGTTCTTTGGATGAATAAAGGAATAACTGAACAGAAGTTAAATTGAAAGCAGTCATGTGATTTCATTGGAATTCGCAGATTTTTCATGGGCTCGAGCCCTTTGTGCAACCCCTGCGTTTAAGAGCTGCCCATCCGGTATAGTACACTGGTGTGCAAAACTTAAGCAACAATGTAAAAATTAAGCAGATAACCATGAAATTGCAGAAAAGGAGGTCTGGAGATCAGTACAGTGAACACGTAAGTCAGTAGAATAGTCATGCGTATGCAAATATCAGGAACGAAACGTCAGAAGCGACGTGAGCGTACGCAAAACGCGTGATGTCGGCGCGTGCTGTTCAACAGTAAAATAAAATGAAGGACGCAGACGCAATTCAACGTATTCGCTGCAAGTGCCAGTGAGTCAGTTCGTGAAATATGGCTAGAAGAAATCACCTGGACGACTTCCCACCTGGAAGAATGATCGGAAAGCTGGAGGAGGGGCGTACCGTCACCAGTGTAGCTGCAGAGTTCGGAATCAACAAAAATGTCGTTTTACATGTTTGGAAAGCGTTCCAAACCACAGATACAGCTGTTAGAAAGGTTGGTGGTTGCCACCCGAGGACGACAATTGCAGGGGATGACCGATATATCATCTTGCAGGCGAAAAGAGGCCGACGGCAGTCAGCAAGCGTCATTGCTCAGCAACTTTCTACAGCAACGGGGTGACAAGTGTCACGGTTTACTGTGGCCAGACACCTTCACAAAGGGGGCCTATTCGCCCGCCGTTCTGAACGCTGCCTCCCGTTGAAAGTTGACCACCGAGTCGTGTCCTCTTTACGGATGAGAGTCGGTTCAGTACCAGAAGCAATTCTCAACGCGTTTTGATTTGGAGAGAGATCGGGACACGGTTTTATACCAGTAACATCAAGGAAAGACACCATTACGGTGGCCCTAGAGTTCTTGTCTGGGGAGGCATTATGCTGAACGGGCGAATTGAGCTCCACATTTTCGATACAGGGTCTGTAATCGGGGATCGCTATTGTGAGGAGGTACTTCTTCCCCATGTGCGTCTGTTACGAGGTGCCATTGGCCCAGACTTCATTTCTATGGATGATAATGCACGGCCACATCGGACTCTTGCTGTTGAGGAGCTGCTGGAAAGTGAAGATATCACTCGAATGGAGTGACCAGCGTACTCCCCAGATTTATATCCCATCGAACATGCGTGGGATGCTTTGGAGAGACGTATTGCAGCACGCTTACATCATCCGGAGAACACCCAACGACTCAAACAGATGCTGATTGAAGAATGGGCACTCCTACCGCAAGAAATGTTGCACCAGCTGGTTCTGAGTATGCGGAGACGGTGCGAAGCAACCATTGCAGTGAGGGGAGGGCATATACCATATTAAGGAACATCTGCTTGTTGTTCTTCCTGTTGGATAGACCATCATGAGTCACGATACTATACGTTCAAAAAAGCTTGTTTTTGTTTGATTCCATACCGTATGCATTGTATTCCTTTTTCAGCGCCGATGCTTTCGTCATCCTTTACGTACATAATACTCTCCCTCATTTCTGAATTTCATGTCTCTCAGTTGATTTTTCGTGAAGTTATGGTAATAAACTCACCTGTTGCTTAAGTTTTGCACACCAGTAGAGTTAGTGATTCTGACTGTGGGGACTGGGTTCGAATCCCGGAGAAAGCATGGATATTTGTAAATGTATAGTGCCTTCACGGCATGTGGGTACTCTAAAGGCCGTATCACACTTACATTTCTGGTTGAACATTTTGGACCAATTTTTCGTCCTGTCTGAGGGTGAAGGGTTGCCGTAAGCAAAATGATATGCTCTGACGTCAGCCACGCTCTATCTCCATATTGAAAAAATACTCGCCGAATTTTCTGATTCGGGAAACGAACATCCAAAATTATTTCTTCTATTTCGCTCGCGCTTTTGTTGATGGACATACGCAAAAATGGAGCACCATTCTATTTAAAATATTATACCCCGTTAAAATATTATATACCATTTAAATATTATGCACCATATCTGATGCGTTTGACGAAATCAACGCCGCCATCTTGTTTATGACGTAGGGTGCCGAAGAACCCCATTGACTGGAATTTAGAGCAACTTTTATCTGGAATAACTTTTTGAGCTCACTAGCAAAAATTTGTTCGAAAGCCTTTTCTATAGTAACTGAGAAAAATTGCACGAATTGGAAGAAAAATTGCTCGAAACATGTTCGTGGGATACGGCCTTAAATAGCCGTCATGCCACAAGTCCTATCGGGAGGTTGGTGGAAGAGGTACAGAGGTAGGGGACCCCTAACCACCCCCAAAGTGTTCTCCCTCAAAATTGGGGTGGAACTGAGCAACATTGTACTGTCGCCTGCATGGTTCTAAAAGATACGGCTAAAGACAGGCGTAAAAATCTAGCCCTAAGCAGTGATGAATTTTGGGGACCTTGATTTGATGTTATTGTCGATCAGGTGGCTTAAGTAACACCACCACCACCACCAACAACAACAACATAAGTGTTTCTAAGCAATTCATCAGTCTGTGACGGATCTATCCGCGATCCTTCAACTAATCCTCTGGGGAAATGTTTGGGCTACAATTCGCGTTATTCACAACCAACCCTTCGGAAGAAGAAAATCGGGGTATTTTACATATAGTTGAAGTTTTCTAGCTAGAATAGAGAATAGGAGAGGAGATAAAATTAGATGAGATTGTTACGGACAGGAATCATATTTGAATTATTGTGATTAAAGACTTATTAGAAGGAAGCTTTAAAGTGACGATTGTTCACTGAGATTAAGTTAATATTAGATTAAATCGGATGGCAGGTTAGATCCTTTATAAAGTAAGGATCGAGTTTGATAGTCTCCTAATCTTTCGTGTATTACCGTCGTTGTTCCACTATCTCGGTTAGCTCCGAGACATTCTCTCACTATTATTAATTGAATTTGTGTCGTTTAGTCGTGGGATAATTAAATAGATTGATTGGGTCATAGCGAGTGTTTCTTCTCTTCCTCCCACATATCTAGGTGTCCAAGAGAGAGGTGATAATACACAAATAATACAAAATTATACACAAATAATACAAAATGTATGCCAAACTCCTTCATTTTGAATTATTAAATTCCCAAGTAAATAAATAACGGTTAAAATCTTGTTCAGTAAATTAAAATTAATACGAAATACACATACATAAAATTATTTTAAAAAGCTTTCCCTTTTACAAACCTTTCCTTCTATCCTTTAAAATGTGATAACAGAAATACACAAAATTGGTTACATTCCATCGCGTAGATTTCAGGAAACTTAAAAGTAATTATAATCAAACATTCCAAATGACTCAAAGGCGAATTTTTCGACAGCTGAAACTCGTCGAACTTTATTTAATCTCGTTCGTGTCAATTAATACGCCTTTTCAGGCTTTTCCTCGTCATGAAATTTCCTCCTCATGAAAAGCGGAAGACGATAAAAATGGCGCAATATTCGGTGAAGTGTGCTGGAAGGATAAGATTCGTTTTCTGTGCATTTATTTGACAACCACTTGGAGGCAAGTTAAATTACATTTTGAGAAAATTAAATATTCTTCGTGGAGCGGGACCTTTCCGGGTCTCGTTAAAAAGTTATCTGTGGGTTCTTTGACATCTATGAAAATACGTTCGAAATGAGAGAATGTGACTTTTGTGTTTATAAATGGCGTCTTTTATGATCATTGCCAATTTGCGGTTAGTTTTTGTTTAACAGTTTTTAATAGAATACTTTTAAGTGTAGTGAAATGGTAAATATAAATTGATTTTTTAAAAAAAAAGTACTGGAAAGCAATAAATATTGATGATGAAGTTAAAAGGTGAATAATGCCAACAAATAGATGTTTAAGGTATCCGACTTCTTGCGATAACTTTTTTTAAAAAAAATGGAGATACGGAAGTTTTTTTAAATTTTTTTTTCATTTATATATTTTATTTTATTTTATTTATTTATTTTAGGGGGGTTCAGATTTCTTTCAGTACAATTTAAGAAAAATAAATGCTAAAATTAAGAAGAGAAAAATAAATTATTATTAGTCAAATGGGTGAGTGTTCACAAAAAATTACGTAAACTGGGCCCATTCTGTACAAAACGTTTATGAACAAATTTTCAATTTAGATGCATTGCTTTGCCATTTAATCTTGAATGCTCTTCGAGATAAGAGATATTTTAATTTTTACAAAAACTAGAGCACTTTGTTATTATACAGAGTGTTTTTTTCCAGGTATAGACGTTTAAGTTGGCATTACTTTCCAAGATGGCGACCGATTTTGAATTGATCTTTTTTACTCATTGTTGAAATTTGATAGTGCTGTTATTCTCAAACGATTAAATATAAAGTGCCGTTTATCTTAACCGTCCAGAATAGTTTTTTAAACTTTAAAAAAAATCTCTGACTGCCTCTTGCATTTTGGGCTCTCCGAACAGAAATGGAGGTGAACAAACGAAAGTGGCCCACACAGAGAATCATGTACCATCCATAGTAAAGGATATCCATAATGCAATTCGGAAATTTATTAAAAAAGAAATTTATTACAGTAAAATCAAACGTAACAGTTGGATAAAATATAAATTTATTTTAATCTAAGGGATGTTTCTATTAAAAAAAAGGATTTATTTTAAAACAAGAACAGCTAACACGCAAATACATTGTAAATAGTGTTTTTTTTTCAGGTATAGAAGTTTAAGTTGGCATTATTTTCCAAGATGGCGACCGATTTAACAGCTGTCAAGTGATTTATTCTCAGTTTGGTTTGGCAATTCATCATGAATAGACTCACGCCTGAACAACGCTTTCAAATTGTGCAATTTTATTTCGAAAATAATGGTCGATTTTCGTAAGCGAATTTTGTTCACGCACTTCTGGTTGAATGGCTACGTCAACAAACAAAACTGCCGCATTTGGAGTGAAGCTAATCCACAAGTGTATGTCGAAACACCGTTACATCCAGAAAAACTGACTGTTTGGTGCGCTTTATGGGCTGGCGGACCACTTCCTCAAAAACGATGAAGGCCACAACGTTACAGTCAATGGTGATCGGTATAGAGCCATGATTACTAACTTTTTCATTCCTGAATTGAACAATCATGATGTCCAGGAGCTGTGGTTCCAACAAGACGGCGCAACATGTCCCACAGCTCGTGCCACAATCGATTGATTGAAAGACACGTTTGGTGACCGCCTAATTTCACGTTTTGGACCTGTGAATTGGCCTCCAAGATCTTGTGATTTAACACCGCTAGACTATTTTCTGTGGGGCTATGTAAAGTCATTGGTCTATGCGGATAAGCCACAAACGCTTGACCATTTGGAAGACAACATTCGCCATGTTATTGCCGATATACGGCCACAAATGTTGGAAAAAGTCATCAAAAATTGGACGTCCAGATTGGACTACATCCGAGCCAGCCGTGGCAGTCCTATGCCAGAAATCATATTTAAAATGTAATGCCACAAGATTATCTTTCGAATAAAAAAATTCATGTCAATCGAATGATACATCGTGGTTTGATTGCAATTTAAAGTTCTATATTTCTCAAAAAACACCCTTTATGAACTTGCTTAAAAAAACGGTTATTACATTCGCATAGGGGGACTGTAAATTTTGTGAAGAAACAGTGATTGATAAATCTGAAGGGAAAAAAATCTTTACTATTACACAGAGCATACACAAAAAATTTCAGTTAATTATTTTAAAAACTCTTTGAGCAATCGCTGTCCCCGATTGAGCATTTACAAAACAAAACAAAACAAAACAAAAACGCATTTCGAGTAAAACACATTTTAAAGTATGGCAAGTTGCTTAACCACTTAACAGTTTCATTTATTTTCCAAAATTGTTAAAAAAATGTCAATTTTTTTATTGCAGTTAATAATAGTTTTCTTTTTTATAAAACGATAATTACAAGTAAAATCGTTGTAATTACGAAAATGAACTATTTAGAGTGATTTTAAAAGTTCATAGGTTATTCCCAAATTATTGCTTTTTTCGAGCACTAACAATGTACGAGAAAGCGCACTTTACAGGTATATGTAAAAAAATGAAAAATAATTAAAAACATTTTCAAACTTACCAGTATATATTTCTATTATTGTAACAGTTCTGTATGATTACAAATCCAATTTGGTATGATACAGCTTGAAACAAGGTGTCAAGCACAGTCCAACATCGCAGTCCGGGCAAAAGTATCGTGTTTCTTTTCTAATTCTTTTTCCGTTGTCAGTTTTCTTCAGCAAACAAACATAGCACTTTCTTGCAGGTCTCAGCTTCTTTTCACTTGGTGCAATTACTTCCAAGAAGTGCCTTTCAGTCAATCTCATTGGATTGGGTTGAAGTGCAGGACGGCCTTTCTTTCCTGATACTTCTCCATATCTTTCTATCAGGCAATCAACAATGTCCATTCTAAACTGCAAATGAGAGTCTTTTCCACCATTTTTTTTTGTACAGCACAAAACTATTCCACAAACATATGTCCAATAGATGAAATTTTTTTTTTTTTTAATACTTCTTTTCCCTTTTCTTTATCAAAGGGTAATTTGTAAGATGTTAGTCCAATCGATCTACACCACCCATTGTGTTGTTATATTCCATAACTGCTTTAGGTATTCTTCTTATCTCATTTTTATGACTCTGTATTTGAACCATTTCAGGATTATGTATTGTTGAAATAAGGCACACTGCCTTCTTGTCCATCCATTTCATAACGCAAACTTTACCTCTTTGATAGGCAGTCATTTGACCTTTGTCAATTTTTTTAGATAGCAGTTCTATAGGAACATCCTTTCTTCTGGGTTTTAGTGTACCGTACATATCAGTCAAACTTTGAGAATGAGAATATCTGCCAATTCCGGAGAGGAATAAAAATTATCTGTGGTGAGACAATGTCCCTTTTTTAGGAGTGGTTCCATGAGAGTTATTACAACTTGTGAAAACATACACATATGATTGCATTTTTCTTCAAATAGAGTACCTTTTTCCAGTGTATATAATCAATGACCACACATACCGTGATTTGGATTCACACAGCATATAACTTTTTATTCCAAATCGTGACCGTTTTAGAGGCATATATTGTTTCCAACCAAGCCTTCCTTAGAATAACATCAGACATTCATCAATAGTAACATCTCTATCGGGTGTAACTACTTCCTTGAAACGAATGGTCAAATATTTCAGTACTGGCCAAATTTTTGATAATTTGGGGCACTCATGTGTTTCAGTAACAAAAGTTTCATTATCGGAAAAATGAAAGAAACGGTAAATTAGATTGAAACGCCGATAGGACATGGCTTTGGAGAAAAAAGGGAGTCGATATGGAATGTCTTTTGCTCCAATATTGTTCATTTGTTGTTTTTTTGACGATAACTTGATGAATAATTAGAGCTATAAAAACATGCATTTCAACTTTTGATGTTGGCTCCCATTTTTTACTTCTGGAATGCCTGCGAGGAATGCTTCTCCCAATAGTTTGTTCAGCATAACGATTTGTTTCGTGAACAATCAAATCAATCAAATTATTATCTATCAATGCTTCATAATATTGCATTTTACCAGAGCTTGCATCAAAATCGAAAGGAATTTCAGGCCTATTATTGAATGCAAATCTCGGAGGAGGGGCAGAAGGATTATTACATTCGATTTCATAAAAGTTTCTTGCTTGGCTAAGGTCATCGTGTTCATCGTCACTAATAACAAAGTCAAAATCGTCTGAGAAACTGTCAATACTTCCCGAATCATTTATAGATATTTCAGAATCTGTTTCAGATTCAAAATCCGAATCATAATCTTTAATCGGAATTATTTCCGATTCATCCATTATTGCAGGATATAAATTCCAATATTAGTCTAATACAGTGCAAAAAGTCTTTCAGAATCACGCTCACAAAAACGCTAGCTAATGATGTGAATAAATTTGCACGCCTTTCTAATATTCCATCCCCAAACCACTCACAAACCACTTAAAACTAGTTTTTCAAACTCAATTCAGTGGGCAACTATCGCCATATATTAACAAATTCTTCAATGGTACTTTAAAATTACTAGAGAGATAAAAATACGGGCAAAGCAGAAATGAAATTGGAGAAATAAATCTGAACGTACGACGTACGGGCAAATCAAAAATTGGAAAAAACTAGTGAACGTACGGTGTACGGTCAAAACTGGCAAGTGGTTAAAGCAGTGACATCTGTTTTTATTAAGGTGACTCGGTACCCTAAAAATACCAAACCTATCGTTTTTTTCATTTTCATTTAATCGTATTCTTTGCATTATTATCTTTCGATTGATACATCGCTTGTGCATGTCGGAAAGTTAGAAGTTGAATAAAACTTCATTTGGAAACTAATTAGGCAATTCGGCCACGCCCCCTTTTTTATAAAAAAGCTAAAAAAAAT
Organism: Trichonephila clavipes; assembly: GCA_019973935.1. Lineage (NCBI taxonomy): Eukaryota > Metazoa > Arthropoda > Arachnida > Araneae > Nephilidae > Trichonephila > Trichonephila clavipes. Next base: position 50,331 of record BMAU01006214.1, on the reverse strand, counting down.
CTATTTTATAAAGAGAAATAATAACTATAAAAGAAGAATGTGTAATATATAAAGCAGAATATTTCCGAGGCAATGCAATAATGTAATTTTTCTTCCTTGTGAAATGTGTGCATGTAAAATTTTTAAATTACGGCATTTTATATTAATAATTTTATAATTTCAGTTCTTATTCTTGATATATTTTTCATACAAATGTAATACTTTAATATTATAAGAAGAAAAACAGCTAAAATTTCTGTCGTGACAGAAAAATAAATTTTTTTTTAAGCTTTTCTTGAGTTTTCTTGTGCAATTAGTACTCTCTAAAAGTTGATCATTTATAAAAATGTGTGGGTTGAAAACATATGAAAATGCAATTATTTTAAAGAAAAACGTATAAGTAATATCTTAAAGTGGTATTTTAAGTTTAATTACGCTTATAATAATTATTTTTTCAGAATTATAAACTTTAAACTGGTTTTTCTCAGTTTGTGTTTTTCGAAACCTTAGTGCATTCAAAATGCTACTCCTTCGACAATTATTTACCAATCACTTCAATTTTTTTCCTGCGTGTTAAAAATAAAGCATGTAATAAAATTAGGGATCCGTTTTGCTATAAACTGAATACTTCTTTTTAAAAAAAATAAAATGTAAGACATCTTGGCCTTTTCGTTGATTTTTAGCCTGTATATCAACATTTTATTTTTTTTCTCGAAAACGAATGAAGTTATTCTAAAATCGATCCCTAAAGTTGTTAAGAACATCCATAAGAATATTATAAAAAAATTTCAGGTCAAAAAATTAATTTTTACTAAAGGAGTAGGATTTTAAAATTTTCCCAATTTTCTTCAAAAAATTTAAGTTTTTAAAATTGTGTGAATAAAATTTATGAAAATTTTCATCTGGTAACATTTTCTTGAATAGAAACATTGTATAAAATGTTAAAATATAATTTTTAAATACGTAAATAAAGAAGTTTGCTCAAAGGGTGCCAAGTCCCCTTAAAACACTTGTAGCTTTTGTTCTAGTGGATGGAAAATAATAAACTTGGTATTTTTATAAAACCAATAAGAAGGATTATAAAATAAAATCATAAAAAAAATTGTCAATTTTTGACAAAATTCCCGATTTTAAGGTAGTCGGAGTCTGAAAGTACTGGAAAGCAATAAACATTGATGTTGAAGTTACAAAGCGTATACTGTCAACAAATACATGTTTAAAACGGTCTTTGAACCTTCTTTAATTCATATATAAAGAGAGGCACAAAATTACTACTATACAAACCTATTATACGTCCAGTCCTGACCTATGCTTCTGAGACTTGGACCTTCTTAAATAAAGGAGATGCCAATATCACCATTTGTAAGAGAAAGATCCTGAAAACCATTTTTGGTGGAACTAAAGAGGGTTATTTTTATAGAAGAACAAGTGCTGAAATTTACAAACATTATAAGGACATGGATGTAATAAAATTCTTCAAATTAAGTAGAATTAGATTTGAAGGGCATGTTTGTCACACTTAGATACTACTAGGCAAATATATGAGATTTTCAGACATAAACCCATGGGTAGGAGAACTAGGAGGCGATCAAGACTTTGATAGCTGGACTCCTTTTAAACTGATTTCAAGACCATGATGGTATGGAACTTGCAACAAGAACTGCTTGGAAAAATATTCTGAAGAAAGGCCATGGACCACCCGGGGCGGTTGAGTCGACAATGATGAGGAGGATGATGGAAAGCAATAAAAATTATTATAAATATTTTTTTCAGATGGGAAGTATTTTCTCTAGAAATAACTATTTCCTAATTAGCTTTAATTTATGAATCTTCTAACAGTTAAGGTATCCAAACACTTTGAAGTGACCAATTTTGACCAAAACACAACTTTTTTTGTTTTATTGAAGAAAGCAATCTTTTGGCTTTACAAAACATCCATTACTTTGTTTCTAAGTTGCAGAGTATCTAAGCTGCAATAAATTTCATAAAATTAGAAAAAAATGGAAGTAGATCTTTTTTTTAATCTAAGAGAAGTGGGAATTTTAATTGTGTGTTTAAATTCTATCGAGGCAAATCTAAAAACTCAAAATATTATAAATATATTTCCATGAAGCGCTTTCTCAAACTGATATTTATATTCTTTTCTAGGTAATGCATAAAGGATATTTACTGTATGAATATCTTTTGAGTTATGACCTGTTATTTAAGTAATAGCCTCATATAAATATGTCACATTTCTTAAAATATTTATTCAAAATGTTCTACAATTTTCATATTTTGATAAAACATTAAGAATTCAGTATATTCCATAGATAAATGTGCGTGCAGTTTATTCTAATAATATTTTTATTGATATTAGTTAATTTTTTTGTCTCTAACTGTTTTAATGAGTTTTTAAAAAATTGCTAAAATTTCTTTTAAATTATTTTTGTAAAACTTGATAATTTATTTTAAATATTGCTGATTAAGTATTAATATTTATTGGTATTGATCCCTGAAAAAGTATTTATAATGTTTCAGATGGCTATTTTTTTTAAAAAAAAAGTTCTGTGAACATGTTTGGATACCTTAAAAATAAAGTTTTGTAATATATATCGAAAAATACTTTTTTATGCAATATTTAATTATTTTTATTGCTATTTCGCAGTTTTTATTGAGTTTGTACAGTATGTTCAAAGTTATAGTATTGATAATCATAACTGAGAATTCAATTTATTTTAAGAATGATGTTATCTTTTTTTGTATCTTAACAAAGTTTTTCATTAAATTTTTATTTAATTTATCTGGAAACAGAAAGTGTAGTGTTGTTTTAATTAATGTAATAAAATAGCATTCTTTTTTTCCTTTTTTTAAAAAAAGAATTGCTTTAAAGTTGTTTTTATTTGAAAAAAAGGGCCATCTGACAATTAATTACTTAACTAAAAGCTTTTCAGAAATAAAAATATATTCGCATTTTAATTTGTTTAAGAAAACCCCATATTTTTATGATAATAATTTCACAAGCAACTGATTTTAAGTTAGAAATGAAATGAAAAAACAAAAAGTATGAAAAAAAAGTAAAAGATAATATTTTGAAAATTCTTCCCCTGAAGATGATTTGTAATATGTTTTTTTAGATGAATATAATTAAATCAAGATATTTTTTACAAATTTTAATCAAGATATTTTTATAAAATTTAATCTTGAATGCTAAAATTTAGTTTTCATTTTTAAAAATTTGTTCATACAGTTATGTGATACATTATTTTTCTTTTTTAATTAAAGATAACAGAGGGAATTATATATTTATTAAATAATAAATTAAACACATTTTGTCAAATCAAAACTTTATCCTTTATTTTTACTCAAAAGGCGTCGTCGTTTCTGATTAATATATAAATAAATATACTCAAATTATATTATACTCAATGCTGTCTAAGAATTTCCAAGGGGGAATGTTTTTAAAAAATCATTTAAATATAAAAATTTTTTAATAAATTATCCGAATTTGGAGACTTTAAGTCAGCCAATTTAAAAAATTACTAAATATAACATGATTGGTGTATATATGCTTTACTTTTAAGTTTTTACTTTATACAACTCATTCATAAAGTATAGTTCTTTAACCCTTTCGTGGGCCATTTATTTCGCTTTTGAATTTCTCGCATTTTTTTAATGTTCTGTTAACAATCAAACGATAGCATTTAAGGAAATGTATTTTATTTTGCCGAATATTAAGCATACATTTAAATTAAATTTTAGGGGTGGGAAGAATACTTCCCAATGGACCATTCAACTTCATAAAGAAAATTAAATTTAATGGTAATTATTCGCCATGAAAATATGAGAAGCATGTTGCAATGCACAAGGGACCTCACATTCTGCACACATTTAGTGGTTCCTCTTTTCTTGCCCCTTTCTCCTGCATCATCTATAGATGGAAACCGTCTTCGGCAAATTATTTCCTACATCCGAAACTACAGTGGGTGATTGGTTAACGAACACTTTCACGAAAGATTTTTGTGTTCGGATAACGAACACATATTCGGATAACGAACACTTTCAAGAAAGATTTTTTTGTGTTTGGAGGACAACGAACACATATTCGGAGGTGATCAGGGAGACACCCCTTAAATTATGGAGGAAATTTTGACAACTGCTTGAAATCTGGAATTAGAGGTGAACGAGGATGACATGGAAGAGCTCATAATGAGACATGAAGATGAACTGACGATAGAAGAACTCCAAGAAATTTTGAATGAAGAACACCAAGAAACACAACGAAATGTGTCTCCTTCTGAACAAGAGGAAGACGAAAGAGGACCAATGTCGTCGTCTGCCATTAAAGATCTTTTGAAAAAGTGGGAGACTGTCAGAGCAATGGTCTTAGAATGGCACCCAAACCAAGCTGATGTCAGTAGGGTTGGGGATCTTTGCAACGACGATGCTCTTAATTACTTCCGGAAAACCCTGAAAAAGAGAGAAAAGCAATCGACATTGGACATTTTCTTCAACGCCCCATAAGCAAAAAGTGAAAAGTACTGATTAATATGCAAGACTATATGTATGCATTACTTTTTTAAAAACTTACTAAGAAATTATACATTTTTTTAAAATTTTATTTTTAGGGTCTCCAGAACGAATTAATTGATTTCACATAGAAGTCTATGGTGAATCGATGATCGGTTAACGAACAATTCGGATAGCGAACATAGTCTTGGAACGGATTATGTTCGTTAACCGATCACCCACTGTACACACTTCTTTGCTTGGAAGCTAGCAGGATATCATTTCCTTTTCTTGAGGAATATCCGTTTAATAGCAGATGATATAGCTGATACTACACGGAATGTTAGCTGGTGTAAACTTCTGTTTCTTTCGTGTTCACAGTATGAAACTATTTATGATGGCAAGGTCAATAATAAAATAAAAGATACGATGCCACCATTTTACAGATCTTGTTCCGATTTGGTATTTTTCTTTTCTTTGATCGAAGCAATCAGCCCTTCCCCTGACATCGTTATATACAGTGACAGCTTTTGGTACTTCTTGTGTCCAATTTACAGATGTCATAATCACTGGATTATGTGCAGTAACACAAAACTAAAGCGGCAATTGGTCTTCCTGTCGTTGTACTAACAAGGCCAGTATATTACAATGCAGAGTTTCTCAAACTGTGGGGCTCGCCCCTACGGGGCGTGATAATTCTACAAAGGGGGGGTGCGAGCATATCGAAAATAAAAGATTTTTTAAAAAAAATATCAATTTACTAAAATTAAATCAAAACAAAATACATTGTGAGATAAAAAAGAATACATATTTACACTGATGTAATACACTTATAAATGTATCAGTACTTCACCATGTATTTTATGATTAATCATAACGATAATAAATGAAGAAGTTTATAAACTACCAGTGACCCCATGGGCTTGCAATACAAAAAAATTATATCCCAAAATGGAAATTTATCTTGATAATTTGTAAGGTTTATAATTAATCCCCGTTCTCCAACGCCACCGTTTTCCACATAGGCTTGCGTATGTGATATATTGGGGATGAAAGGGGAGGGGGACGAAAAGGAATAAATAAGCAAATACTATGAAATAAGTAAATCCTTCTCAAACACTGTCAAGGTCCTTCTATTGCATTCCAAAGCCTTCGGAATAATTTTATGGATAGAAGTTTGCACATAAGATCGTAATTCCGAAAGACGTATATATACGTCCGGAGCAATTATCGTTTGAGATGAGCGAGACGTTTATATACGTCGGTGGTGCTTAAGAGGTTGAAGTCGTGTTGTTGCCTTAGTGTCAAAGCATAGTGTTATTAAATTCAATACATTGGTTATTGTATGGAAGGGTGCGATGTGTGTGAAAATTATGACTCAATATTGAGTGGCAAATAGTGAAAGTTTGAGAAACACTGTTATAATGGGTTTTGCAATTCTCGCAGGTGTATTTTGTAAGATCCTATAGAGGGAAGTAATCTTCTCAAGGTCAACGATAAGGTTAAACAAATTTAGTACATATTAATATTTCAAGTAATTAATTTTACGTCATGCTCTTAAATAATATAGGTAAAGTTCTTTTTCTGTGTATTTATAAGCAGAAAAATTTCTTTTAAATTTAAAAGAAAAAAATGTTCCCCCTTTCAAACAATATATGTACCTTAAGAATTCTTAGAGAACCTAATATTCCTTATACCCATTAAAAATGACTGCAATATCATTAATCTCAGCCTTATCTTTCCATGTATTTATTGAACTTTTGTGAGCTAACACGTGTGTGTGTGAGGTGATTGATAACTTATATGTCACTTTTAGAGTAATTAAGCAGTGTACGCATATTCCACATGAATTGAAGTTTGGATTTCACAGTGACAGTACTCTTCTCTTGAAAAGCTTTTGAAATTGTTTATTTTCGTTACGAGAAAAGCAAGGATTCAAATTAATCAATTTTTCGTTAGCTCATTTCAAAACGTCTTGGTAGAAGATTAATAGACGACTCAATGTTTTTTGAAAGTCTTCGTTAAATTACTTAATGCAGTATAATATCTTTCGGAAATTAATAACTATTTTGGAGTTGATTTTGGCTCAATTCTGGGTTTTAAAATTTAATTAAGAAAATTTTTTTAGTAATTTTAACTTTAAATAAATCTTTGTCACATTGTTTAATATATAAAAAATAATAAATAATTGGATTAAATTTATGCTTATTTTAATTAAATAATGTTCATAACACTAAGAGATTCTGTTAAATTATTGAATTATTACGTCGAGAAATTGGTGGTTTGAAGTATTTGTGCTCATTTGTGGATTCAGACCCTGATTCTGTCAAAGACTAGCATGTGAAGTGAAGAAAGCTCTACACATTCAGTTTAATATGATTTTTTTTAAATTTACATCATACTCTGAAGCAATACGGGGCTGTTGGCGATGTACCTCGAAATATTGAATTTCGGCCACGGAACGCCACATAAGCTGATAAAACTTAATAAGCACTCTAATAAATTTAATTTTGTTGAAGTATGGGGTTTTTCTTGCAATATCTCTTAACACGAAAACATATTATGTCCCTTCAGTTTCATGTTAAGTGATTTTCACTGTACTATTTATTCTCCTTTTAATTCACATGAATGTTTATAATTATAAAAATTTTAGAGATTAGTCAGCACACACACACAGTCGAATTCTCTACAAACAAGAGATAAACATCCATCTATCTCATTCAAAAAACACGTAGACAGTAGGAAAATCGCACAATGAAAGACACTTGAGCAACCGAGATTAAAAATTATAAATTATAAAATGGATGCTGCAGTATTATAAACATTGCTTGACTTAGAACGGCTAATATATAAAATAATTTATATGAAAGTAGGATTGAACATTTTTTTTGGCCAACCTTCCCCCTTTATGTAAATAATACTGAGCAAAAGCCTTTTGAAAGTAATGGATAGGAATGCCTAAATCCATTACAAGATAGAGGTAACTTACCTAAAGATTGCACTTAAAAATGCACAGCCCGTGCTAAATCTGCGGGCAACAAATAAGTTATTGCCAGATTCTGAACCCTAATGCAGATTCAAGGCTTTTGAATGGTCGAAATGTAGCACTTGACAATAGTATAAAAAGAATAGAAATAAAAATTAAAAAGAGAGTTACAAATTATATACCATAACATTAGTGACACTAGAATATATATAAATTAAATAATAATATGTAATTATATCTAATATTAGAATATGGAGGTAACTATAACTGGGAAATATGTAAATTTATAGTAATTAACTATTATTCAGTATATTCACAAAAGAATAGCGTAAATCACATCAAAAACTCACCCAAGAGCATCCTATTAATACTTCAATTCACAATTTCTGAACGATTTCTCATATTTCCTACAACAATAACATCACCTATATTGTTCATAACTCCCACTAATGCCATGTCAATCCAAATGATCAAAATTCTCACATTAGAGTTTAACTATTCGGTATGATATGCAAACCAGATTGCATGCAAAAAAGTTGTTTGATTGGTCATAAATAATTTTAAAGTGTAGTCGTGTAAATATTGGTCTATGTGTGTATTAAGATGTATCTTGTGTGTGGAATGCATATATTCTTCTCAGATGGACCACTAACAAGCTGACTGTGTGGACCTAATGTTGTGTGGTGGATTTGTGTATTTCCTAAAGTCAAATTAGCCAATGTTCACAAATTAGTCAATTTTATGAGTTTAAAAAGATATTTAAAAAATATTTTTGATCTATGCATTTTCTCAAGAAGTTGATGGGATAATTATTCTGTATGCAACCAAACATAAATTTCTGGATGTTCTTGAATTTATTTCCCTTTTGTTATAGATATTGCTATATAATTTGTTGTCAATAATATTTAAATCTAAATCTAAAAATTAAACTTTGTTCGAGTTAAAGTTTGTCTGTATTAATTTTAGGTATTCCGGATAAAAATTAATGTTTGGTTTAAATTCCCTTTCGCGACCTATAATAATTAAATCATCTATATATCTTAATAAGAGGCAAGATGGTACATTTCTTCAATTTGATTCATAGAGGTGTAAATACAGGCTAGAGAGACTATTACTGGTAGGGCCACCCTGAGGCAATCCTTTGATTTGCTTGTAAAGTTTGTTATTAAAAATAAAATAAAGTTCTCCTGTATTACAGCTCAGGTGTCGTCCACGTCACTTGACCATAGTTCAAAATTACGTGGTCCGTCGCCAAAAGCACTCGTGCAGCTGAACAGTGCGACGTTAATATTCAATCAATCAATCAATCGAACTCATACAACTATCAGCATTTCAGATGTTATTTTGGTGTGGTGTGGTAGTTAGGAGAGGGGGGTGCCAGCTCAGGTGTCGTCCACGTCACTTGACCATGGTTCAAAATTACGTGGTCCGTCGCCAAAAGCCCTCGTGTAGCTGAACAGTGCGACGTTAATCTTCACTCACTCATTCAGATGTTATTTTGAGGTGATAGCAATGAAACCTTTATGGTTCGAGTGATGTAATCCTGGCCTCTACTATGCTGAAAAACAGGTTTGCGGCAGTGCATACCGAAGTTTCAATATTTGCGATCCAATATTCAATCATAATTTTCATCACGCACTCCCCCTTTCCTGAATAATAATGCATTGAATTCAATAACACTATACTTTAACTCAAGGACTGCAATAGGACTTAAATATCACTGACGCATATAAACGTCTCACTCAGCCAAGGCGTTAATTGCCCCGGACGTATGTATACGTCTTTCCGAAGTATGATCTTTTCTGTGCAATGCTATCCGTAAAATTATTCCGAAGGCTTTAGAACGTACTAACAGGACCTTGACACTGTTTCAGAAGGATTTACTTATTTCAGAGGATTTACTTATTTTTATTCCTTTTCTTCCCCCAAAAAAAAACATTACAAACGAGCACCTACGTTGAAAAAGGTGGCATTGGAATGAAGATAGCGTAAATTTTAATCGGTAGTAAAGGGATTAATTATAAACTATAGAAATTACCTTGATAAGTGCTAATTTTCGAATACAATTTTATGTTTGACCAGTCCAAGGAGAGAGAGTCACTGATAGTTATTAAAATTGTTCTTAACTTAGCATTGCTAAATTAAATATAAAAAACTTTGTGCAGTACTGGTACTTTTATCAGTGTAAATGTGTATTTTACTTTTTATAATGTCAGAATGTATTTTGTTTGTTATCTTTCAATAAATTAACAGTTTTTTTTTTAAAAAAACAATCTTTTGTTCTCGACCTTTCAATATGCCCGCGCCCCCATCGTAGTGTTATCTCGCCCCTCCAGAGGGCGCGCCTCGCAGTTTGAGAAGCACCGGCTTACGGAATTCATCTTCCCGGTAAAAGAAATTCAGCGAGCAAAAATGTCTAGAATGCTGCTTGGCTGCTGTCAGTTAGCCCCATCATATTTTCAGATACGTTTTCGACGAAGAATGTGTGGAGAAATGGTTGTCTGATAAATGGGAGTCCTATTATTCATCTTCATGAAAAAAGAGTCAAGGGAACAAAAAAGATTAAGAATTCCTGTGGATTCGTGTATTAAAAAAAAAAAACAACCAGCAGAATTTCAGGAGAAACAATTTGGGTGAATGATCGATACTTTCCATCTCACTGGCACACTCAGATGTTTCGAGCCTTGATAAACAAAATAACAAAGATGCATTTTCGAGAGGAATGGAAGAAACAAGCTCTTTAAAAACATTATCTCCCTTCACTTTACGCAGCAATTTTTCTGAACCATCGGAGCAAAGTTCTAAGAGCTCCTCTGTAACACCTCTGGTTCAAGGTTCTAAATATGTATTTTATGATGATAATGGGAAAAAATTCATAATTGACAATTCTGCTTTTGAAGAGGAAGAAAAAGAACTAATTGATATTTTTAATTTAAATCCATCATTCTCGCAAAATAATCCAAATTTTGAATTTTTCGAAAATAGGCCCTACAACGAAGATTGCCATTTCTATCCAATATCAACGAATGCGTCAAAAGAAGATAATGAAGTTTCAAAAGAAAACGTTGAATACCATACAGATGAAGAGGTGGAAGAAAACACTGTCGATTCTTCCCAAAAGAAAAATATTTTTAGAAAAATGAAATCGTTATTCAAGAATGCTCGAAAGGATAAATGCATTGGCGTTTCTTACCAAAGATTTAAATAACTATACGATATCATTTATATCACACAAAATTGAATTTATTGAAATATCAAAAAATAAGGTAATAGAATTTTGGAAAATGGCAAAAAATTGAAAATTTTTTCAAAGTAGAACTAAAATTAAATACCGTTTTAACGTAATACTGCTGCAGTGTGTTTCATTTTTTTTCTCAGTACTATTTTCTTCCAATTTTTAAACACTGCACTTTTTGATTACATAGATATATTTAATTTGCATTGATGATATTGCAGAATCAAATGAAATGAGAAGATGTAAGTTTCTTGGAAAGGATTTCTTGCAGGAGTGTTAGAGAATCACCTTCAGAAGTCTTACCTTTTCAATCGGATTTTTTAACTGACTGTTATTGAAAGCCTCAAGCTAAAGCCTGGAATATTACCTGATATTTAAATGTCAAGCTTAGGCCAGAACCATTTCCTCACATTCATATTTCTAACGAAAGTCAGGACTGTTATCAGACATTAAAATGCCAAGCGAAGGCATGAACAATTTATTATTATTAATATTTCTAGAGAAGGATTAAACTACTTATTCATGTTCATGTTTCTAGCGAAGACCGGGACTGCTTATCAGTATGAATATTTCTAGCGAAGGCCTGAACTTATTAACCGCCACTAAAATGTCAAGCGAAGGCCTGGACTATATAACCACATGAACATGTGAAGCGAAGATCTATTTCATCACATAAACTTTTCAAAAGAATGCCTGAATAATTGTATTTTAACTTCCTTAGAAAATATAGATCATTGTCTATTGCTACCATCTAAGAAAAACTTATGGAGTGTTACATAATTTTAACATCTAAAGATTTCTAAGGACTCGATTGCTGCATCGAAATAACATCTCAGAAGAAGGTATTGATTGCTACTTAATTGTAACATCTTATAAGAAGGTACGAATTGCTACTTTATTTTAACATCTGAAGATTATGCGAATTGCTACTTCTCTACGCTTGGATCCTCTGCTGCTGCGGTATCATCCTTACGTTTGATTTCAGCCATGTATATGAGGTGGACATGAACAGGGCTGTAGTCATTTAAACTTTTAGATGGAACATTTTTCATTGGGAATTAATCGACTACTTATAGAAATATATATTCAAACTAGAATTTGTTTACATAATAGCCAATATAATTATTTTACTACGATAGTGAAAAATGTTTAATAGCCTTATTATTTCTGATTTCAAAATAAAAATTTTCTGTGCATTCAATGCTTCCTTTGTGTCATTTTATTTTGAAATATGAGAGAGAATTTTGAGATTTCTATATTTAACGTTTTAAGTGAATTATTGAAAATTATATATATATATATATATATATATATATATATATATATATATATATATATATATATATATATATATATATATATATATATATATATATATATATATATATATATATATATATACTCAATAACATACATACCTCTGTGAGTTTCGTACATTTTTTTTCATTATTTTTGACGAGTTCTTAGTTTTTATTTAGCAATAAAGTTTAGTCATTTAGATGCAGATATTTTTTAAGGATCACAAGAGTTGGATGATGTGTTTCTAACAATATATTAGCTTGTAGGAAGCTTCTTAAACAGACTAGGACTCACCCGCGGATGTCGAATAGATTTATAATCTTTCTTCAAACCCTGATATTATAAAGGATGTTTGACATGAATTTCTCAATTTATTTTAAATAAAATATATTTTTGTGTTGGATCTTACCCCTCGAATCGCTTCCTCATCATCTTGTCTACCTAAAGCTAATTTTTCCCCTCTGTTGTCGTAAAACATGGATAAACCCACTTCTAAGTTATATATTTAAAAAATTCTAGTTGAACCTCTGTATAGAGGTCTAAGCTATATACAGGCAAAATATTATTATAATAGAATTCTTTTTCACAAAAGGAGAATATATTTTGAAAATGGGTCATCATTCTATGTTCATTTTTCGTCAAAATATTGTGCTTAAATAATTTTTTTATTGTAATACTATTCTTAAAAAATATTTATATACATTTTCTATTCTAAGTGACATAAAAAATTTCATAAATATTATCCATTTATACGCTTTTCCAAAATCACCGTTCCGAATGTAGTCGGATATCTTAAATAGCTTGTTTAATTCAAAAACTATATTGTTGTTTCCACAATCTGTTCTTATCCACAGCACCAAATACGGATACCTTAAGCGTTTTCACATTAAACATATTTCACTGTATCTGTATTAGATATTTTTATCATTAAAAATAACAATCCTATCCTCGTTTATTTTTCTTGTTTATTGTGTGAGCTAATTGTGTCAAAATACTACTACAAAGCAATCTTAATGTAATATTTAACAAAAACTTAAATTTAAATTGATTAAAATATAGTACATGAGTACGTGAAAAGATAATATTAATCCTCTGGCCGGAACATAAATTTTTTTTGCCGCTCTTAGAAACATCCGTTTGACAGACGGGTACGTAAATCTTTTTGAACTTTATTACCTTAAGGACTGTTTTAAATGTACTTATCGCTCATGAAATTGAGTAGAATACTTAATATTTAAGTCCTTATGAGGCACACTATATTAATATATTTTTATCACAAGAATTTTGACTGGTATTTTTATAAAAACTGATTAGGAATTATTTATATACATATAAAAATAATTAAATATAATAATACCAAAACCGAAAATCTATAGGAATATCCATATGAACGTATGGTAGGGACCCGTATGATCTGATCCGTATAGATATTAATCTATAAGAAGATCCACTTAGGAATATATGATTATCCGTATGATAATATCCGTATCCATCCGGTGATAGATAAGAAAAATCCTACATATCGTGAGTTGACAAAAATCACCAAGTACCACCACGTGATTCTCTCACTGGGTAGAGTCCAACTGAAGATGTCAAGGCAGCTCACCCCAAAAAATCACACCACAGCGTTATCTAAAGCAAGGGTGTCCAACACGCGGTCCGCCAGTACGTAAGTTGATGCCCGCCGACTCTTTTTTAAAAAAATTTAAATATCAGATTTTTAAAGTTTTTCATTTTGAAATTTATTGAAGGGGAAATATATATATATATATATATATATATATATATATATATATATATATAAAGGGTGTCTTTTTAGAGGTATAGAACTTTAAATTGAAATAAAACAACGATGTATTATTCGATTGACATGAATTTTTTTATTCGAAAGATAATCTTGTGGCATTACATTTTAAATATGATTTCTGGCATAAGACTGCCACGGCTGGCTCGGATGCAGTCCAATTTTCGATGAATTTTCCAACATTTGTGGCCGTATATCGGCAATAACACGGCGAATGCTGTCTTTTAAATGGTCAAGCGTTTGTGGCTTATCCGCATAGACCAATGACTTTACATAGCCCCACAGAAAATAGTCTAGCGGTGTTAAATCACAAGATCTTGGAGGCCAATTCACATGTCCAAAACGTGAAATTAGGCGGTCACCAAACGTGTCTTTCAATCAATCGATTGTGGCACGAGCTGTGTGACATGTTGCGCCGTCTTGTTGGAACCACAGCTCCTGGATATCATGATTGTTCAATTCAGGAATGAAAAAGCTCTATACCGAATCATGGCTCTATACCGATCACCATTGACTGTAACGTTGTGGCCTTCATCGTTTTTGAAGAAGGATTCCACCAGCCCATAAAGCGCACCAAACAGTCAGTTTTTCTGGATGTAACGGTGTTTCGACATACACTTGTGGATTAGCTTCACTCCAAATGCGGCAGTTTTATTTGTTGACGTAGCCATTCAACTAGAAGTGCGCTTCATCGCTAAACAAAATTCGCTTATGAAAATCGGGAACAACGGCAATCTCGTTTTGGGCCCATTCGACGAATCTACGCCTTGCTTGATGATCGTTTTGATGACTTGCCAAACCAAACTGAGAATAAATCACTTGACAGCTGTTAAATCGGTCGCCATCTTGGAGAATAATGCCAACTTAAACTTCTATACCTGAAAAAAAAAACACTATTTACAATGTATTTGCGTGTTAGCTCTGTTCTTGTTTTAAAATAAATCCTTTTTTTTAATAGAAACATCCCTTAAATTAAAATATATTTATATTTTATCCAACTGTTACGTTTGATTTTACTGTAATAAAATTTCTTTTTTAATAAATTTCCGAATTGCATTATGTGTGTGGATATCCTTTACTATGGATGGTACATGATTCTCTGTGTGGGCCACTTTCGTTTGTCCACCTCCATTTCTGTTCGGAGAGCCCAAAATGCAAGAGGCAGTCAGAAATTTTTTTTAAAGTTTAAAAAACTATTCTGGACGGTTAAGATAAACGGCACTGTATATTTAATCGTTTGATAATGACAGCACTATCAAATTTCAACAATGAGTAAAAAAGATCAATTCAAAATAAACTCCATAATTTTCAAGAAAATTGCAACTGTAATATTTTAAACATTATTTGATAATTCGATTATTATATTATATAAACATTATTATATTATGTATGTCTGCATATATTGGAAAAATAATGAAAATAATAATAATTCATTTTGTTTTAATTTTTCGCTTCAATAAATGTTTTTTTGCTTTAAAATCTGATATAAATGTACATATTTTTATGTGCGGCCCCGAGATTATAACGTTTTTCCGAAGTGACCCGCAACGTCAATTGGGTTGGACATCCCTGATCTAAAGGCATCAAAGCAAATCATGCCCGTCTGAGAGAAGGATGCTTCGGGCAGAGGATTATATTTCTAAATTTTCTACATTTCAAATAGCTAAAATTGTCGACCTTCATTAGACGATATTTTGCACCCATTCTTTCCTACTACAAAATAAATAAAATACCGGTAATACAGTTAATTAAAAACTTTGTACGGTTAATAATTAATAGTTCAATAAATATTGGATTATAAATATTAGCATCTCGTACTCTTACAATGCAATTAAGTGGTTTAAATTAAATGAGCTGCAATATTTGTATAACGGTCATTTAAATTAAAATATTATACGGAAAAAAATTGAATGGTCATTACAATAAAAATACAGTGAAATTCGTTTAACGCAAAATTCCCTAAGCCGAAATGTCGGTTAAAAAGGAATAATATAACGGTTCCTATAAGCTACTATGTATTTTCATTCTAAGTACGAAACAAAAATCGCTTAGCACGAAAAGATTTCCCTTCTGGGAATGAAAAAAATACGGAAAATACCAGCCACACAGTCGAGATTTAAGAGAGGTGGGAAATGAAAGGTGGTTTCACATGTTTCATAGAAATGACGCTAGCTTGACTTTGAAATATCCTCAGAATAGCCTGTGACATAAGTCGCTTTTGTTTTTCTAAGCTACTTTCATCCTCCACCCCTACAAACACCACACACAAAAATTCTAAATGAGGAACATCATGAGAAAAAGTATGCGCAGTTATTTAGACGCACAGTGCAATTTAGAATTGAATAATAGAACGTTCAACACATTGAGCAATTTTTGGACAATTAGATGCCTTAAGAGGTCTCAGGGTGTTAAATTTCTCTAGAGGTCTGAAAATATGAACAATTTTCAAACAGGTATAATTCTTTTAAATTTAAATTAAATCATTCGAATCTTTTACACATTATTTATAAAAGAATGGGGCTTCAGAAAAGTAAAAAATGTTTTTAAAATATAATAATAATTTTAAAAATCATAAGCATATGTAAATTCTGTGATAAATATTAAATATTTTTTGCGTTGCGCACGCTATTTTCTAAAATAGTAGTCTCTAATGTATAAAACTCAATAGAATTAAAAAATGAATCATACTAACTTTAAAACCTACCTAATTTTAGTAATATATATCTTTTGTATTTCAAAATATTTGTAAAATATTGCAATTTTTTAAACATTTTTTAAAAATGTATTTTTTTATTTATTAAACTAAGCAAGTTATTATTCTATTTATATAAAAATAGCTACAGTGTAATAAGAATACATTTAACTTTATAAATCAACTTATACCAAGTAATGAAAGCAACTATTTTAGAAAATAGCATGCGTAACGTAAAACTTAATAAATATTTCTTATAGGAAGGTTTCTTATATATTTTCATATGCTTATAATTTTTAAAAGTATGATAATATTTTAAACATTTTACACTTTTCTGAAGCTCCATTCCTTTATAAATAATGTGTAAAAGATTCGAATTATTTAATTTAAACTTAAAAGAATTATACCTGTTTGAAAATTGTTAATATTTTCAGACCTCTAGAGAAATTTTACACCCCTAAGACCCCAATGCAAAGAAAAATATTAGATTTTCCAAAAACTGAATAAAAGTTTTGTTTTTCAAAATACTTTAAAATTGTGGTTTAAATTTCATTAAGTTCTTGTGAATGTTTTTACTTCATTGATATTTATTAAATGCATGCATATATGCATATTTATGTGAATAAAATCTACTGTAATAAGCTTAATTTTTTTGAATAGATGTTTTTTTGCAATATCCTTTTAACACGAAACTATTTTAACTCAGAAAAAATGCTTGTCTTTTCGGTTTCATGCTAAACGCTTTTGCCTGTAATTGGTATTTGAACCTAAATATTTTTATAATCAAATGATTAAATAAGTTTTATAGTTAATTGATGTTCATTAAAATTTGATCATGTAATATTTT
Source organism: Trichonephila clavipes (assembly GCA_019973935.1). Classification (NCBI taxonomy): domain Eukaryota; kingdom Metazoa; phylum Arthropoda; class Arachnida; order Araneae; family Nephilidae; genus Trichonephila; species Trichonephila clavipes. Next base: position 33,001 of record BMAU01006214.1, on the reverse strand, counting down.
ATGTAAAATTAACTCAAAATTTATTTAAAAGGGCCCAGTAAAAATCCATACTTGATTTGTATACAATATCGAAAATAATATGGCATGTATATTGTTTATTTCTATACAAAACATCACAGAGTGCATTGGCAAAGTCTAAATATTAATAACCAACTAGAACATAGTACTTTTTTAAACTGATATTATAAGGGTAAATCTTTTTATTTATGAAATTTATAAAATGTGGATGATTATTTTGTAAACATTTAATTTCATTTATATTTGATTAATAATTTTTTAAAACAATATTCAACCCTTTGATTACTGCTATAAAATTGAATGTGTATTCATAATTTTTCTAAATATAACCCTGTGTTACTTCAAATCAAGGATATTTTTCACATAGGTATTGCTATATCTTACATAAACAAAATGCTTGTGTCTATTATCTGATCTTTATTTATTCAAAGCTATTTACATTTGATTCATAAGAACCATTTTTTTAAATACTGAGAGAAAAGAGATATATTTAAAGCTCGTAAAAAGTCGTTATTTTGTGATAGCTTAAATTGTAATTTAAATATTGTAAACAATTGTGAGAAAAGTTAATTGTTGCAATGTACAAACAACTTAGAATTAAAAAAAGAACATTGTGTTGCAAAATAAAAAAAAGATGCATGTGTTGCAGCTCAACAATGATATAAACAAATTATTTTTTGAGTATTTATTGCTTTGCGAGCAACGAGTTAAGTTGAAATTTGTGCTTGTGAAAATATTGCTTCTTTGAAGTCATTTCTAGTTAAAAATAAAAATATGTCGAAAGTGATTCTCATGTCAACGTTTGTTATGCTACATTCTCTGTGGTGCCTTTTTGAAATATTTGGCCATTTCAATCTGCAATATTGCATTCATTTAATTCCCTATTATATTTTCATCGAAATTCTCAAAAGGAAAACACGTAACTTTAAAACAGAAGTTCAAAACTATCATCAAGAAATGGATATGCTTCTTGCGATTGCACAACTGGAAAAAGAAACCGAAAAACGTTCCGAAATAACTGATAACAAATCAAACAACAATTACAAAAATGTCAAATTTGAATCAATCATAGAAGATCGAATTAAGTCAGATATTTCGATTCCTGATAATCAAAATAACATCGAAGCATTTTCGAGCGGAATGGAAGAAACAAGCTCTTTAAAAACATACTCTTCTTTCACTTTACGAACCAATATTTCTGAATCTTCGGAGCAAAGTTCTAAGAACTCCTCTGTAACATCTCTGGTTCAAGGTTCTAAATATGTATTTTATGATGATAATGGGAAAAAATTCATAATTGACAATGCTACTTTTGAAGCGGAAGAAAAAGAACTAATTGATATTTTTAATTTAAATTCATCATTCCCGCAAAATAATCCAAATTTTGAATATTTCGAAAATAGGCCCTACAACGAAGATTGCCATTTCTATCCAATATCAACGAATGCGTCAAAAGAAGATAATGAAGATGCAAAAGAAAACGTTGAATACCATACAGATGAAGAGGTGGAAGAAAACACTGTCGATTCTTCCCAAAAGAAAAATATTTTTAGTAAAATGAAATCGTTATTGAAGAAAGTTCGAACGGACAAATGCATTGGCGTTTCTTACCAAAGATTTAAATAAATTTACGATGCCATTTATATCATACAAAATTGAACTTATTGAAATATCATAAAACAAGGTAAAGTAGAATTTTGGAAAATGGCAAAAAACTGACAATCTTTTCAATTAGAACTAAAATAAATACCGTTTTAACGTAATACTGCATGCAGTGTTTTTGTTTTTTTCAGTGCTATTTTCTTCCAATTTTTAAACACTGCGCTTTTTGATTACATAGATAAACTTAACTGACATTGCTGATATTGCAGAATCAAATGAAATGTGAAGATATAAGTTTCTTGGAAATGGTTTCTTCACACAAATACTTGCAAGAGTGATAGAGAAGCGCCTTCAGATGGCCTACCCGGTCGTCATGTAAAGATTCTCAAATGGATTTTTCAGTCGTAGTTAAAAACCTCAAGCGAAGGCCTGGACTGTTACAGGACATTAAAATGTCAAGCGAAGGCCTGGACTTTTACCTCACATTCATATTCCTAGCGAAGGCCGGGACTGTTATCAAACATTAAAATGTCAAGCGAAGGCCTGGATTATTCTAATTAATATTTCTAGCGAAGGCATGGACTGTTTATTCATGTTTATGTTTCTAGAGAAGGCCTGGACTACTTATTCTAATTAATATTTCTAGCGAAGGTCAGGACTTACTACCCGACATTAAAATGTCAAGCGAAGGCCAGGACTTATTATCCGACATTAAAATGTCAAGCGAAGGCCTGGACTATATAACCTCATGAACATGTCAAGCGAAGATCTATTTCTTCACATAAACATCTCAAAAGAATGCATTAATAATTGCATTTTAACTTCCATAGAAAATATAGATCATTGTCTATTGCTACCGTCTAAGAAAAACTTGTGGAGTGTTACATGATTTTAACATCTGAAGACTGCGGAGAACCCGATTGCTGCATCAAAACAACATCTCAGAAGAAGGCATTGATTGCTACTTGATTGAAACATCTCATAAGAAGGTACGGAATTGCTACTTTGTCTAAACATCTGACGATTATGTGAACTGCTACTTGTCTACGCCTGGATCCGCAGCTACTGCTGTACCATCCTTACGTTTGATTTCAGCCACGTATTTGAGGTGAACGTGTACGAGGCTGTAGTCATTTGAACTTCCAGAGAATGAAAATTTTTCATTGGGAATTCATCGATTGCTTATAGAAACATATATACAAACAAGATTTTTTTACATAATAACCAATATAAATATTTTACTACAATAGTGAAAATTGTTTAATAGCTTTATTATTTCTAATTTCAAAATAAAAATTTTCGGCAATGCTTTCTTTGTGTCATTTTATCTTGCAGTGTGACTTTTTGAGATTTCTATAGTTCACATTTAAAAATATATATATATATATATATGCATATACACACATTTAATCAAAAACGTGCATACCTCTGTACGTTTCGTACATTTTTTTATGAAATATTTTTGACGAGTTCTTTCTTTTTATTTAGTTACAAAGTTCAGTTTTTTAGATGCAGATATTTTTAAGGCTGTTTTCGCCATATGTAAGACAGTGGGAACTTGACGCGGAGCACATTTTCATACAGAAAAAATGCTTCAATTTTTCAAAAAATGTGTGACATTGTAATTCATGCATTTGTTTATAGTATAGTGTTTTTGAAATTTCAAAATATTTCATAAGTAGTCCGTTTTACCTTTTAACATGTAAAGGGATAACTCATTTAGCATTATGGTGTAAGGGAAAAAATGCGAAACACATTTTATAACAGAAAAAATGTATCAACTCGGATAAGAACAAGTACTATGATAAAATAAGGGATTCTCTACAGGATAGTAAAGCCAGAATATAGTATTAATGTTGGAGTACTTTTTTATCTTAAAAAATATTCCGAATTTGGCTCATATTCTGTAACATTAGTCGAAGATAGCCTTAAGAGTCATAAGAGTTGGCGGATATGTTTCTTTGAACTTGTAATGTTGTAGTTCAAGAAGTATATATATTATATTTTCAAAAGTCTTGGATAATATCTCGAATAAATGACTTAAAAGCATAAGAACATTGTATACGTGTATTTCAAGTTCCTTCGTAAAACAAGTAATAAAAAATTTTTTTTTGAAGTCAATTCCTACTTATATCAACAAAGAAACATTTTACTTTAGCTACTTTTTATTAAATAGTTACAATTAATATAAATACGTATATATATATACATGGGACAAAATTACAACATTAAGTGTTAATTAATTTTTATTAATTATCATTCAAGTATCGTATTGTCATCCAAAACAATCGTGTATATAAAATTTTAGTTCAACTGAATGCTTTAAAACGTGAGAAAAAAAATCTTTTAAAGTTTTTTAATTAATTATAGTTAAATTATCGTATTTTTATCCAAAACAATAGTGTATAGAAAATTGTAGCTCAAACGAGCGCTTTAAAATGTGAGAAAAAAACTTTTCATGTTTTGACACAAGTCGCCAAAAATGATGCCAATGTGGCTGTATTTGTAATTCTTTGAATAATTAGTTTTGATCAATTAATTTTTATTAATTATAATTAAATTACTGTATTGTCATCCAAATAATCATGTATATAAAATTTCAGCTCAATTGAGCGCTTTAAAATGTATTTTATTAACGATTGAAAATTCCACGAAAATAAATAAATAAATATATATAGAGAGAGTGTGAGCTAATAGTAGGAATTGAATTAAAAAAGGGTGTGCGTTTTACGGCGAGTACACCTAAAGATTAAAATATATAGGTACACGTATATACACAGGTGCGCGTTATACGTTGGATATTTTACGGTAATTCTTTTAACATTTATTGATACACTGTTAATTTGAATCCATATTTTTCCATCATGTAAGTATTTATAATATATATAACTTTCTGAGACTTTTATGTTAAAGTAAATCAAAAACTAAACAAACTATTATGAATTCACAAACACACATGTATATTATTGTTACAGAGTATTATAAATTGTTTTGAATATATATATATAGAGAGATTTTTTCTAATTGAAAATATAAGATCATTCGAGATTTTTCTCGGTCAGGAAGAAAGCAATTTTACGTTAAATGATTGTTTTAAATCCTATCATGGAACGAAATCAGTCGTTACACATTTTCTCGCATCACACAGCTTGCAATTTTCCGTTTGCAAATCAATTTAATATACCGTTCGAAGAAAATATTTGCACAGATTTTTTCTGTTGATGTACAAAAAAAGAGAACATACATTGAGAATTGTAATCTGAAACTCGGAAGACATTTCTAAAGCTTTCCCCCTCATAAAATATTGAATAAATCATAACTCCCCGTAAGAAAAACTGGATTGCTTTTCCTCACTCGCTTCAATAACAACATTTCATTTCCATTTTCTTATATAAACTCTAGACCCGACACACACGCGAAGCGGTGTTCCCCGAAAACCTATCGAATTGGGTCTTGTCACTCTGCTCCTTTCTTATTTACCCTATGCATAGGAAATATTTTAGGAAAAAGAAATATTATTTTCATTTTGGAGGCAATTTAATGTATTCCGAATGTATTCTGTAGTCATTTTTCCTTTTGAATGTATGTAAAATAGTAATTTATTCACCTTAGTTTCATATATTTGAGAACATTTCTGGAGATGAAGTTTTGAGAATGATTATTTTGCATTCAAAACTATTTTTACAATTCCTGTGTAATGAATGTTGTTAAGTTATTTCTATCCTAGTATAATAATTTGAGTTTATCTTGTCTCGCCATTCTGTCACATTTGAGAAAAACTAGTTGTCTATGATAGTTTGCCTAGAATTATAATATGGAGATTCTATTAAATTTGTATTGAAAATAAAAACGATTATCGTCACCTGTATATGTAATAAGGATTATTAATCCAACGTAATTTCAATCTTGAATAAAAAGGTTTTCTTTTTGTTCTATATTTTATTGGTTATCTGTCATTTTTTTACTGTATATAAAGGATGTTGCCATCTTAAATAAGATTCACTTTCATGTTAAATATTTGGGACTAGCTTAAGTATCCATTCTATGCAAAGACTGATTTTTTAAAAGTTTATATATATATATATATATTATTCTTGATATAATAGAGCTGAATTGTGTAAGAGTAGAACCCGGTACAAAGCAATACAAGATAACTTTTTAATGAGTGTATTTATTATTTATTTATAACTTTGCTTAAGCCCTCGCAAAGCACCTAAAGGATGAATTTTCCAAAAATACCTTTTTTAGTATATCTATACTACATGAACGAAACGCGCCTGACGAATTTCAAGTCTGTAGTTCTAATAGTTCAAAACCAGAAATATTGATATATAACGCTCCATGGGTTCGAATTTCGCAAACCCTCTTTTGTAGTGGATCTCTATTCCTTGAAAGGAATGTGCCTACAAAATTTCAAGTCTGTAGGTCTAATAGTTGAAAAACGGGAATGTTTACCTATAACGCCCCATGGGTTCGATTTTCGCAAACCCCCTGTAGCAGCAGATCTCTACTTCTTGTAAGAAACGTGCCTATAAAATTTCATATACATAGGAATAATAGTTAAAAAAACGGGAATATTTATGTATAACACCCCTTAAGCCCTTGCAACGCCCTTTGAGGGTCGATTCAGGTAAAAACGGAAACCTTCTTCATGGACGGGAATTAGAGGACTACGATACCAAACAAAGTACCTTGATCCTAACGGGTGTAGTTGCTAAGTTTTATCAGCATGCGCATTGTAAACTTTCTTTTATAATGCTTATTGATTTCCTCTTACGTTAACGGAAAAATACGATCAGATAATTATCGTCGTTAACATCAAGTGAGGTTTCCAATCTATATTAGTGGTTCCCAAACTTACTGTGACCAGGATCCCTTTTTGTACCACCAACTTAGTCATAAACCTCCAAGTGAAATAACTTTTTCCAGGTATAATAGAAAAATTATAAATTTAACTTTGATGTTCTGAATGGTAAACGTTGATGTAAAAATAAAGTACAAATAAAACATTGTGATACCTGAATTAGCATTTATTCAAATCGCAATTTTTGCATTAAAATATTTCGACATATTTTTTTTCAATAAGGTGGGTGAACCAATGCGATAATATGCTTCGTTCAATGCAAAGAATAGCAGTCCTTTGCGTGCATAAGTAAAAAACAATCTGTTGCGTTCACTTCACACATCGGCTTCACGCAGAAAAAAAAAAGCTAAATTGTTGATTAGATGTACAACTCTTTCATACAGCCATATTTTAGACCAGGGGTGGCCAACCCATGGCACGCGTGTTACAACGTGGCATGGCGGAAATGTAACGTTTGCACGCGAAGACTCATTGACATTTTTTTTTTAAATTTGAAAAATAATAATAAATGGCAATTTTTCTTACAATTATATCAAAATGTGGTTGTCTCAGCCAAAAAAACCCCCTAAAAATTTATCTTAAATACAATTAATTAACTGAATTACAATAGAAAGTTATCATGTAGAGAATGTTACTTAGTTGTTATTAGTGCTGGTTCTGCAAAGGGAAACGCGAGAGTTTTGAACTTTAGGGAGTTTTTAAAAAATATCTGAAGAAAACAATGAACTGCTCAATGAATGCTTTCTATTTAAGAATGAAAATTAGTTTTGTGCTTAGCTTTTCCTGCTGCTATTATGGAACATTTAAATCATTTAAATTTATGATTACAGGGAAAATATTGTATTTTTTCGGCCTTAGTTGGTCATATATTTTCTCTGGTAAACAAACTTTTCCTTTGTTTTTGTCTCCGTTTTGGAGAAGAAAGATTCACCCGTTTCTCATTATTGCAGGGACTATCTACTAAAATTAATAATGTTCCAAGCCATGATAGATTTAAAAATTTAACATCTATTTCCTACATATATCATTCATTCATTGTTAGGTTTGATGATTTTTAAGGTGAACAAAAAAATGCTGATCTCTTCACAAATCCTATTTTCAATTTCTCTGTAAGACGTTAATTATTACCTTACAGAAATCCGAACCAAAATTATTACCTACAACACCAAACTACACTGTAAAGCAAATATAAGAATCTTATTTAACTTCAAGTGATCGGAACTATATATTGAACTAGCTGGTATACCCGTTCATCGCACGGGTGAATTGAAAAATTAAACAAAGCAGATTGAAGGATAAAGAAATGTTTAATGAGTTAGTTCTACGTGAATTGCAAATTAAACACAAAAAAGAAAGCTTTTTACGTATCTCAATTGAACAAAAAAAAACCATATTTGTTAAATTTTAAATCTGTAAATCTAATAGCTGATAAAAAGGCCTTTTTTTTATTTATAACGCCCCGGAACTCTGTTGTGAGTCGGTTTTTGAAAACACCTCCCTAAGTTGATCTCTGCTGAGCAAAGTAACACATTGTAACAAATTTTGCTTAATGAACGCTTAAAATAGTGCAAATAATTTATATCTGGATGTGTAATACGTTAATATTATTTTCTGTTGTATATACTTTACGTTAAAATTGTAAGATTCGCAAGCAATGCCATTCCTTACATTATAATGCGATTCAATAAAAAACATAGCAAAATGTTGGTGATAGAGCCAAGTTGGCATCATTTTCGGCGACCATGTTCTCAACTTAGCGATTGATTGAACGGTGCAGAAGTTAATATGCTGTAGCACCGCATAGTGGGGAGCTGCAACAAAGATGATAGCACAAAAACATTCTCCACAAAAAATACTTATACATGCAAATTTAAATAGGGATCGGTTGAACGGTGTTGGAGGGATGCGATTTTATATGCACAAACACATCCATTTTTATATACATAGATTTTGGAAATTTGTATCAACAAAATTTTTTTTAAGTTTACATGATTTGGCTGTAACATATTAATGTAAGTTTGAATCAACAAGTTTGTGGCCACCTAGCCAGTATGGGGGATGTTACCCTCGACTTGTAACCAAGTGGGTTCGGGTTGAAATCCCGAGTAAGGCATGGTTATGTTTTCTTCGGGAAAAGAAGTCGGACTTTCACCTGTAATGGATTCCCGTCTCGAATGAAAAGCAGCGCAGCCCTTCTGTTATATGCTGGAATCATCATTTGTAATAAATGTCTATACTCTTCTGTTTGTATTGTATGTTTCTGTTCTTCCACTCGTATTTTTGTATGTATCCCAGGATAAAAACATACGAAAACAAAAACATGTTTGTGAACAAATGTTTTTTTATGAACATATTCAAATTAACTGACTTGCACTAACTTGAAAGGCACTTAACTGACTTGTCGTTTAAAATTAACTGACTTACACCTAAGACAACATAATTTTTTTACCTTCTTCAGATGATATAAAACCAGAAGTGATGCAAAGTACACCAAGAAAAGTAAAACTAGCAATATAAAATCCCTTTGTCTATTCCTTCACCTTGTTCAAAATTTGTGAAGCACTAGATTTAAAAGTTGAGCTTCTACCGAAAATTGAAAGGCCTGTCTTTGTTTACAACATGTAATATAAAAAAAATTGTCAATTTCTACTTAGATCAACAGAGAAAAATTTTATTTTAGCTACTTTTTATTAACTAGCTACAACTAATATAAATATGTTTATACATATCACATAATCGCAACATTAAGTGGTAATTAATTTTTATTAATTATCATTAAAGTATCGTATTGTCATCCAAAACAATCGTGTATTTAAAATTTCAGTTCAACTAAATGCTTTAAAACGGGAGAAAAAGAATCTTGTATAGTTTTTATCCAAGTCGGTATAAAATGAAGCTAACGCAACTGTACCTGTAATTCTTTAAATAATTATTTTCAGTCAATTAATTTTAATTAATTATAATTAAATTGTCGTATTTTTACCCAAAACAATAGTGTGTAGCAAATTTCAGCTCAAATAAGCGATTTAAAATGTGAGAAAAAACCTTTTCACGTTTTGATACAAGTCGCCAAAAGGATTGCTAATTCGCCAAAAATGATGCCAACGTGGCTGTATTTGTAATTCTTTGAATAATTAATCTTAATCAATTAGTTTTTATTAACTACAATTAAATTACTCTATTATCATCCAAAATAATCGTGTACATAAAGTTTCAGCTCAATTGAGCGCTTTAAAGAGTATTTTATTAATGATTGAAAATTCCACCAAGATAAATAAATAAATAGAGAGTGTGAACTAATAGTAGGAATTTAAAAAAGAAGAAGCAAGTTCCTGTGGTCAATTCTCTGACTGTTTTTCACATTTGGCAAGCATTGCAACTCGATTCACAGCTGGCAGATGTCTCAGACAAATAGACTAAAGAACACACACACAATTCAGAAAATAGTTGAAAATGACTGTCATTAAAACAGTTGATCATTATCGGCACTCTGAAAGAAAACATAAGCTTCTTATTCCTGTGATGAAGAGTGGAACATATATATCTGCACAATAGCTTAATTGGAATGCTGTTTTATGAAAGACCACTTTAAGTAACACCTGCAATGAATATACTAAAAGCACTGTAGGCTGCACCTCATTGTCAAGGGTGCCCGAACTTGTAATTTATTTAAGGTATCCGAGCACGTTCGGAGCATTTTTTAACAAAATAACATATTTAAACATTATAAAGGCATTTTTATAGAACTCAATACCAATAAATACTAATATTTAACTAACAATATTTTTAAAAAAATTGCCTAAATTTTACAGAAATCACAATTATAAGTGAAATTTTAGACACATTTTTGTAAAACTTCAAAGCAATTAAAGAAAAAAGTAATAAACTTATATTAGTAAAAATACTTCCAAAACAATCTAGATGCATTTATCTAGAGAATGTACTAATATTTTATTGTTTTATTAAAATTTGAAAATTTTTTAGAGTTGATTGAGTAAACATTATAAGAAAAATCACATTCTTTATGAGACCATTATTTAAATAACAAGCCCTAACTCAAAAAATATTCATACAATAAACAATCTTTTAGTAGATTCTCTAGAAAATAGCATAAATATTAGGTTCAAAAAGTTTTATAGAAATACATATGTAATATTTAGAGTAATCAGACTCGCCATGATAGATTTCGAGTAATTTAAATACCCACTTCTGGTAGATAAAAGACCCACTTCCGGTTTTTCTAACTTAATAAAATTGATTGTAGCTTGGCCTCTAGGTAGAGTAGAAACAAAATAAAATATGTTTTGTAAAGCCAAAAGATGGCTCTATTCAATAAAAGAGAAAACAAAAATATCTGTCTTGACCGAATTTCGTCATTTTCAACGTGTTCGGATACCTTAAATGAAGATCCATCACACAAATTTAATTTTTTTGACGAAAACTTTTAAAGGAATTTATCAACAATGAGTTGAGTTCTCTGTATTGCTGGACAATAGAAAATATTGTGTTCTAAGCGAAGCACACAATGGAGAAAATTCCGAGACACGTTCAAAAATGGTACACGAATTCGAAGGGTGAGTGAGTGAATATTAACGTCGCACTGTTCAGCTACGTGAGGGCTCTTGGCGACAGACTACGTAAGTCTGAACCATGGTCAAGTGACGTGGACGACACCTGAGCTGGCATCCTCTCTCCTAACTACCACACCACACCAACGGGAGGACGTTTCAGCTCTCGACAGATTTAGCGTGCATCGCTGCCCTACACGGTGGGTCTTTAGTGGTACTGGTGCTCCAACTCGTGACAAAGCCAGCCAAGCTCTTACTCCTATACCTCTCGGCTACCGCGGCCACATGAATTCGAAGGGAAAAGACAACTTAACAACCTTCGTGTTACTATTAATGGACAAAAAAAAAGAGGCTTTATTTTTAAACTTATTGAATTTTAATATCAGTGATAGTTAAAGAATTTTTATTAGTTTTCACAAATAACACAAGAATTCGTCAGCATCAAATGTGACATATAATTTTTACTAAAAATAGGACGATTTTTAAATATCACCTTTAACGACAATGATTTTTTTTTTGTCTTCACTTTTAGTGTGGGTAACCACTATATGTTTTAAACGAAGCAAGGAAACGCTTACAATTTTCATTTAGTGGTAAAAAAAATACACTTACAAAATTGGTAGTCGCTTTCACAACAAGGATAATCATAATTAGCATCTTCAAGATAGAAACTAAGCTTTTTTTGTCCTTACGTCAATAACGAATCCTTATATGATAGGAGACAAAAAAGAATAACGAGAAAATAACATTGCCGTAGAATCAGAAACGAAAATTTCTTTTGAAGAACTTAAAGAGAACATGTTTGTGTTAAAGGTTAAAAGACGATTGAGAGAGAGAGAGAGATATTATCTCGCCTCTATGATGTCAATGTTCAGAAAAGTTTATTAATATATTTTTTGTGAATGATCATATGGTCTATGAAAAGAACAACGAAAAAAAAAGTCTTGTGATATTTATTATTTTCTATTAAAGTATAATACACAGTGATTCTAATAAATTTATATTGAAAGAAAATGACGATTTTATTATCCCCTTTATATGTAATGTGAACATTAATGCGAGTATTAATTCAACGCAATTTTTCTCTTGAATAAAAGGGTTTTATTTTCGTTCTTTATTTTATTGGTTTCCTTTCATTATTTTACTGTACATGTAGGATATCATCCCCTTAAAAAAAGATTCTCTTGCATGTTTAATAATTCTGACTGCTTGCTATTTATATACTGTAAAATCTGGCGTATATAACACGCACTTTGAACACAAGAAATAGGATCTAAAATTACGGGTGCGCGTGATACGCCGGGTATAAAAGTGAGAGCTTTAAAAATAAAAAAAAAGATGACCATAGAAAAAAATTAGACATTTAACAAATATCGAAGTATTGTTTATTTAAAAGAAATGACCCACCTTCTTAACTTAAAGGGTTGTAGTTGTAGAAGTATACTATTTTTTTCTATAACTTGGAATAATGCCTCCAATAAATAACTTCAAAACATAAGAGCATTGCATATGTACATTTCAGGTTTCTTCGTAAAAAAGAGAGTGCGCGTTTTACGGCGAACATGTCTAAAGATTAAAAAATGCAACTCGAAAGTTTAAGTGCGCATTCTACGCCGGATTTCACGGTATATATATGAAATATCTCTCTTATTAGATGGATGCACAAAATAGAAGTTAAGGATACAAGAAGCTAATTGGCAATCCTAATAACAGACCTTTAACGACAGAAGATATCTTTAGCTACTATACAAGGTGTTGTAGAACTCGACCGACAAATTCGGAGGGGTGATAGTAGGCAGCATGAGGATAACAAATCAACATAGAAGATTGGGTTAGCAAACCACGTTTGGTTGATTAAAATCGTGATAATAGTAGCCTTCGGGAGGACAATGAACCAAACCGGGAGAGTGGCCATGCAAATTCGGGGATTTGGAGCGTAGTGGTAGGATTGAAGAAATCTGCACGTAGGCTAATTTCTCGCTTCTCCTGGAGTTGCTGCAGTGAGTACCGGCCACTGCGCAACAGAACATGTGATTCACGCACGATGGTGCACCAGCGCATTTTTTAATTACGTTGCGTAACCATCTCCATGCTACATATCCCAGGAAGTGGATTGGACGCGGCGGGTCTGTTGCTTGGCCTCCCCTTGAGTCCACCAGATATCGTTTGTGCTTGAGACAGTGATGGCTGTCATAGAATATTTCAAGCCATTGATCGTCTTCGCTTTAGCTGGCGTCGCTGGTACATAGGATTTGTTTGAACGCTTCCAACAATCCTTCGTCCGTCCGAGTCGGCTGTGAGCAAGGACGCCTTAAGACTCTTTGAGGCTCTGGGCTAAGAAAAATCTTGAGATTTTTTGAGGCCCTGGGACCTTATACAAAAGCAGGCCCTACCTGAGATCTTTAAAAGTAGACCAGTGATACTCAACCAGTGGCCCGCGGGCCTCATGTGGCCCACCGGCCTTTCCTGAGTGGCCTGGTCATGCCCCATTGCACTAAGAAGTTCTATTATTTAAGGATAATGTACTAAAAATTTAACTGGAAACTCTGTCAATGAAGAAATCAAATCTATCAGTTATCAATTTGCTATTTTTGTTAGTAGAATGTAAACAAGAAGCTTGATGATGAAAGAAAGAAAATCGAAACTAAACCAAAATTCAGTATTTTTTTAGTGCATATTTAGTAAAAGGTTTAATACAGGTTTAGTATTAAAATAAAACCCCCCAAAAATTAGTTTTAATAATTTGATCAGTTTTGCTCAATCCAATTTTGCTTTGGTCTTACAGTGTTAATCGTTTTTTCCTCATTATCCTCACGTTGTAGTTCGCGTGAAATACCAGTCGTATGTATGCGACCCGGCCGGAAAAAAGGTTGAGTACCCCTGATGTAGACGATATATAGCATGAATTTTCAAATATTCATTCAAACGGTAATTTAAAACAAATAAATGTGCACAATATCAAAAACTTAGGCACAAACCGGCTCGACCGATGGCCGCATTTCGAATATATGAGTTGAATGATTGCTTATGATGTTAGGGGTAGACATGGACAACTGTCATCACATAATAATGTAGTCGTACCACTTTCGCACTTCGTATGCAGTTGGAAATTCCTTGTTTTTTGGAGAATATGTACGGGAATAATATTTGACCACAATAAAATTATCCGAATCATGCTCTTACTAAGACAGAGTGGAGAACGAAACGAGGCCACCACCGAGATAGAGGTCCTGGGCCAGGGCCCAGTTGGCCCATGCCTTAAGATGGCCCTGGTTGTGAGTTACTCGGTCGCAATTTCAAACAATTCTTGTGACAATCACTTGTTGTTGCCTTTCTGACGACGAGCTGTGATGTTTTGTTCGTATTGCAAACATGCCTTATGTCTAACAAATGTATTTCTTACCTCTTATTGCCCCTTTTCATTCCACTTAACATCACACCCTTCATAACTGTTTTTGAATGAGATTTGTCAAGGGTGAAAACCCACCATTATTTTTAATGTGCAAAAATCAGCCTCAATTATTAATAATTGGATTAATATAATTTAATTAGAACTAAATTTTGATTTTTCAACTATTGCAGTGTCATAATAAACTTATATCCTATGTTTTTAAAATTTCGTATTAGCGTTGAATTTCAACGTGTAGAAATTTTTAACCGCAGATTTCTCTTAAGAGTACTGAATTAAAGAATTTTAAATAAAAAAGATTAAATAAGTTTTTTCTTAAATAAATACAAATGCGAGCTTTTTAAATATTGGAAATTCTTTATCCTCGAAGAGGTTATAGAACTTTATATTATAACCATTAATTAAATAACCCCAGCAAACTCAAAACTGTTTTCTTTATAGTTCAAAACCGATTCTTATAAAAACTAAAAGCTTTTAACCGCAATAATATTGAAGTCTTCCAGATATAGATATTTCTTTCGGATATTTTCCTTCTCTTTTAAGATCAAAAAATGAGATAGACGAGGAAGAAAAAAACCCCCAGAAACGAGAGAGAGAAATAAGGAAAAAGGGAGACACTAAGAGCAAAAATTAAATTGCATTCGGACAAGCCCACGAAGTTAAACTTTCCCTCTAGTTTTTATCAGAAACTTAACTCGAATGCATTCCTTCTATGTTATTTTTCTTCTTCAACACTGACTGCGAAAAAGACGATTTTTATGGAGTGAAATTCAATTTATCAACTTTTGAGCAGTCCCAAACAGACATAGAAAAGATTTCTTTTTCAAACAAATTATATAATTACATTATTTCTGCTTTTTTGATGATATTTCTTTTTTTCAATAAAGAATTCATAACACATAAGTTAAAAAAAGATTGAGTATCATAAGACATGAATGAATAAGAAAAGGAATATATTATTTCTCATAGCGTATGTTTTATTAATTACAGATTATAACTTTGGAACATTTTCTCTCTTTTAAAGACATTCTTGAAAGACTATTAGTTAATTATATATTGATAGATAATAATGTGACAGTTAATTACATATCTGTCTTATTATATATAAATATAAATAAACCACACACACAGATACCATCGAGCATTGGAAAAGTGCGCATTGTTTTTCTTTTCATTTCAAATTGTGTAATAAATGTGTGAGAAAATTGATCCACTTTCTTGCCCACCTAGAGGTGTGGGAGGAAGGGAAGAGAAACACTAGCCATACTCAAAAATAATCTGTTCATTGATCTCACAAATAGCAAAGTTAATTCAAGTGATTTCAACGAAAAAAGAGATGTTTTCAATATAAGCGATATGGGGATTAACAGCGAGATGCGCGATGTATGAAAATACTATAATTATCGATCCTCTTATTCCAATATCAAATCTTTTATCCTAAGGGATTCTGGAAGAGCTAAAATCTTATTTTTTTTGACAAAATTGAGATTTTTACACTTTTAAATTGTATACATTTTAACCTTTCTAAAAATGCCTTATTTTAACCTTTAGGGTAATTAGAAGCCCTTAAAACATATTTTTAAATAATCGTTGAAACTAGCCACACCCATTTGAATGGCGAAAAATACGAACAAAGTATTTCGTTTTTGCTTAAAATTTGAACGTCTGATATAAACCAAAATATTTATCTTTTATTGTAAATTGAGCCTTTTATTCTTCATTTCCCAGCCAATTAGAAGCCTCACTGTATGCATTAAAATCAGTTTATCTCAAAATGTAAATTTTGATGTTCGATGTACCTTTTCTGAGAAACTACTGTTCACAGGCACGTAGATTTTTTTGTGATATATTTATAATGATGACTAATATATGCTAAAATGAGCTTTTTTAAAAAAACTCAAAAATTCATTTTTACAAATTTTTTATGTGAAAAATGGGTCAAAAATTTTATTATGTTTAATAAAATGTTTTATAAATTATGAAAAAATTCAAAATTATATAGCTAAAAGCTCATTTCAGTGTAATGAGAAAGATGCACTTGCATTGTATGAAAAATTTCAAGCATGAACATATAACAGATTTCGAGAAAGGGTACATCGAAAACAGCCAATTTAACATTGTCAGTGTAGAGAGAGAGAGAGAGAGTTTCCAACTCCACTTAATTATCTTATCACGATTAAACTCTAGCGTCCAGTCGTCCATTTAAATCTTTCATCTATCAAATATTTGAAATACGATATAAAATACTGTAATATCTGATTAGTAGCAATCTATTCTATCTCATCGCATTCTATCTCTCTCTTCTCTCCGGCTAGCTTGAAAGCTTAGACTATATATAGCAAACTTAATTTAAATATCAAGATTTTTTTCTGCAAAGAGTTGGTTGTGAATAAACGCAAATCGAAAGCTCAAAGATTTCCCAAGAGGACTAAATGAAAGTACGTGGAAAGATCCGCCACAAATGTCCAAATAGTCCAAACTTCAAACGCCACTTGATTCATGATGCCTGGTTACTTCTGCATTAGTATACTCTTACAAGTTTAAAGAATGCTGATTGTACGAGTCGTGTCCGGAAACTAAGAACCGTTTTTGAAAAAAAATCACATAAAACTTTTTTCAAGACGAAATTTATTTTTACTTGAAAGAGCATATCGGAAATTAATTTTCTAAAAAGATATTTATTTTACTTAAGCAGTGTAGCATGAAGACAAAGTTATTAAATTTGTAAGCAGTTTGGGGGCTAATAGGGGTGTGAAATTAGTAGAAACAGCTGCCACCTCTGGCAGCTAAAGTTACCCTTATCCAGTTAAGCATGGGAGATTATAGAAATGGGTAACTTCTTCCACCTACTTCAAGTCTGTGATGCAGTTTATCAACCGTATTAGCAGGAGATTGTTCGCTATAGTCAGTCTCTTTCTTTTACCTCTTAAAAACATCTAGTAGAGATGTTTCAATGGGTGAAAGATATAGAGACCATACAGACCAGGGTAACAATCAAGCACTCTGCGTATTGAAGATCAGAATACGTCGTGCAACATATAGTCTTGCATTGTCTTGTTGACAGAGGGCGTTTGGCATGTCTCGACAATAGAGCATAACCACAGAACGTAAGATGTCAAAAATGTACTGATTTGCGTTCAAATTACCTTCGATCTGAACTAAAAATAGGCGTGTCGTTTGTCCAATGATTGTCCAAGCCATCACACTAGATGCTGGGCTCTATGACAATATAGAATGCAAGCAGGAGACGAGCGGTCTTCTCGGTTACTCCAGACACCTATACGGCCATCAGAATACTGCACGCAAAACCGGGACTCATCTGAAAAGACGACATTGGACCATTCCTGTATCCTGCTTTGTTATTCGGAGCACGAGAGTCGATGTCTTTTTCTGTGCTGCATTGTAAGGGGAAGTCAAAGTTACAGTCGTCGATCTCCACGCAGCAGCCGAGAGTCAACGCCCCTGCCTACATCGCTGCACCATACGAGTGGATACTGAATGTTCTGCAAACATGCCCATTTCCGCAATGTAGTTGTATGGTTTTGCAGTGCCGATGTCACAACATGTCTGTCCTTTCGGGAGTCCGCCATGCAAGGGCTTGCAGATCCTGTGTTTAATATGAATATGGTTCTCAGCAACCCATTGATTCCCTTTTCTCATATCAGTGGTCGGAATTCAATCAATGCGATGGGTGATATCATGGAACGACAATCCACACTCTCGATAGGCAACGACTCTACCTTTATCGGTTCGCTACTCTTGTTGATAAGTATTTCTCCTTTTTTGAGGCATAACATGATATTCTGAATAAACTCCGATCTTACAAAGTGTTTTCCGAATGAGAAATCCACTACAGAACTTTTATTTTATGAAGTGCTTCAGATATCCTTTCTCCCTCCTGCGTCATCCAAATGCGCTGAAAAGCTAATCCTTTGCATATCACAACTACTTCTCTTCATGTAATTTTGACGTTCGCCAGATCGTTCTTTCCTGGTGTTGTCATTTTAATGGCCAGCAGTGTAGCTACCACCATTGTTCAGACATTTTTCCTACCGGGAAACCAACTTTTCTAAAACCTGTTCGAAGAAAAATTCCACCAGGTTTTGAAATTTGTGGAAAAAGCTCTCATTACAAAGAATCTTATTGTGAACCGTCTGCACTCACGAATTTCATTGGGATTCATTTTATCAACCAAATCATTATTAACAACAGAAGACTGCCCATTCCGTGCTTCGTCATGAATACTGGTGATTCCATCATTGTATTGTAATACCCACTTTCTCACCATTTCTCATCGTTTATAACATTTTCCCCATAAACCTTTTCAAATTGAAGATGAATTTCAACTGGCTTAACATTCCTTCCGTTCAGAAAGTGTATTAGAGAAATCATTTCACAGTCGACCTGATCCGCAATTGCCTTAAACATTTTGAACGCTCTCTAACACGTGTCAAGACAACACAATCCGATTATAATGGTGCCACAGGACTGACAACAAACAAGAGACACATGTACACAAGTGTTGATCTGTGGTACTACCACTGCGGTTTCGTTAGAACGAAACGGTAGTTTCTAAACGCACTTCGTATATAAGCTCCTACCAAATACAATTCCAAAATTGAATCATTTGTAAGCAGTGAGGTAGTTCCAGTCCACGAGTTAAAAGGCAAAGGACAAAAGGATGCAATGAATATCTGCAATCCTATAAAAGCACAGTGTTTATTATTTATAAGTTTTTAAAAACATCAACGACGCTTACGCAATGAAAAATCTTTCAAGACGTCCACGAGTCATAAGTAGCAGTGATGATAGAAAGATTAGAAAAAATAGCTTCTATGCAGAAAATGTCAATTCGCGGAATAACTATGGTACCAACGCTGATTATTACTAAGAACACAATTCATGGAACAATCAGAGAAATATGGGATGCATTGTTCACAAAAGTATGTGTACATTAGTTCCTTCTTAAAAAGTATCATTAAGAAACACTATTCCAGTCAGCTTCAAAACACCTGACTTTAGTGGCATTCAATGTTTTTCACCGATGAAAAAAAGTATAATTTAGTAGGTCTGGATGGTTTTCTAGACCTGAGTAAAGACGCAAGGAAATTTATGGTAGACAACAAGGTAGTTTTTGCCAATCCTAATTTCTTTTTTAAGTGGAATCTATGAATTCCATCATCAAATACGAATTCTAGAATGCCATATATTACCTTTTGCTGAAATATTAGGTGGATCAAACTGAATGTTCTTCTCCACAATTTCTCTCTCCCAAACATTACTTGAATCAAAATAATGTTGCAGTTCTCTATTGGTCTGCTCTCTGTCTGAATCTCCGAACGCTATCGAAAATATGTGGAATTATATGTCACCAGGAAAGCTTATGAAAATTGATTATTTCTTCTTAAATGATTTGAAGAAGGCTACAGAACGAGTATGAAAATACCGCGCAAACATTACAAAAGTTGGTGTTTTTAAAAGAAAATAGTGAAATTGGATGTAATAACACACACAGATTAAAGACAAAGTCATCGTGATGTTTAATAAGGAATGTTTCCATACGTTTTTGGTAAAGTTTTCTTAACTTTTAGTACACAATGTAAATATAAAATATACGCAAGAGCTTATTGAAAATGACACAAAAATTTTTAAGAGGTGTCGGAAAACTGAAATCTTATTTTTTTGACAATTTGAGGTTTTTACATTCTCAAAATGTATGGATTTTCACTTTTCTAAAAATACCTTATTTTAACCTCTAGGGTAATTGAAAGCCCTTAAAAACTATTTTAAAATAATCGTTGAAACTGGGCCACGCCCATTTGAATGGCGAAAAATGTAAACAAAGTACTTAGTTTTTGCTCAAAAGTTGAACGTCTGATATAAACCAAAACATGTACCTTTTATTGTAAATTGAGTCTTTTATTTTTTTTATACCTTAGCCGATTAGAAACCTCACTGTATACATTAAAATCAATTTATCTCAAAATGTAAATTTTGATGTTCGATGCACCTTTTCTGAGAAACTACTGTTCACAGGTATGTAAATTTTTTTTGATATATTTATAATGATGGCTAATTTGTACTGAAATGAGCTTTTTGTAAAAAAACTCAAAAATTTATTTTTTACAAATTTTTTTTATGTGAAAAATGGATCAAATTTCGCAATGTTTGATAAAATATTTCATAGATTATTAAAAAATTCATAATTAGCTAAAAACTGATTTCAGTATAGTGAGGAAGGTGTACTTTAATTGTATGAAAAATTTCAAGCATGCACATAAAGCAAATTTTGAGAAAAGACAGTTTAACATTGTCAGTATAGAGATAGAGAGATAGAGAGAGGTTTCCAACTCACCTTAATTGACTAGGAATTAAATTTTACTGATCGAATATCCAAAAAGAAATCTGATACTTAATTTAAGATACAAAATTTGAACCATCTACCTATTACATTAAGGTATACCCCCGACTGGTTTAAAATCCCCATTTTCATAAAAAAAAATCTAAAGTTATTTTATAGTCTATTTTTGTAGCCTGTTTAATAAGCTTTCTAAAACTATCGTACTTTTAATTCTGAGTCAGTTAGGAAAAAATTAACAGCTGTTTTTGTTTGAGGTAGTAAGCCCAAATTGAAACCGGAAGTGTGAGTTTTAGGGTGATTTTCACCGGCAAAATGAGATTTTTATTCATTTAGAATATTTTAATGAATTACTTTTATGTTTAGTAAACTTTATTTCACTTTATAAATGTTTTAATAGATATATTTCACTTTAAAATAGGCAACAGTTAACTGATTTCAATGTTGGTTTTGATTTAAACAAGTTGCTATCTTTTTATCATTTGTGTTCAAAACTAAATCTCTTTATAACTTTTTTATTAGTACTTTTATATAGAGTTATAGTTATTTGTAATTAAATTAAAGTTGTCATGCCAAAAACAAGATCAATGAGGATAAAAAAGAGGAGATTTCCAGAGAGCAGTATTTGTTGGAGAAACATCGAAAGAAATATCAACGAATCTTCAAAATTCAGTCATTAATTCTATTAAAAAGACTTATAAGGAACTTTGTGTTTCAAAATCTCCTAAGAAAATGTCTTCACGGGAAAGCTCAGAACTGCAATGAAAGTCTAAACAACGTCGTGTGGAGTATAATCCCGAAAGACAACTTTGTTGAGCAACAAACATTCTGTTTAAGGAATTATATCTCAATAATACTTTTTAATTCTTGGTTTGCTGGTCTATTACCTCTACTTCAAAAGTTAGGAATGAAATGATATTTTGGTACCTCGTCAAAACGAGAATTGTTGATTCTACGAGGCCTTCTAAACCAGATAAGAAACTGTTTCATAAAAAAAGAAAGGCCCTAGAAAACTGTAAAAGTTTGAAGTATGAGGTTCAGTAAGGCACAATATAAAAATCTGCAGAGTTTCAAAACCTCTTCCTAAATTATTAAAAAGTTTTATAGCAAATATAAACCTTATTTTGTATTTTGTGAAGAATGTTATTTTTGAACATAATGGTTAACGGAAAGAGTGATATTTCTTAAAGTAAATGAAATATTCTTATGAAATTTTTTGAGTTTGTTCTTTGTATTATAATAAATGCTTTCTGCTAAAAGCTAAGGTTAATGTTTCAATTAAGGTATTTTTTTATGTAATTTTATATGAAAAAAAGTTTTTTAAGAAAATTCTGGGTTTTTTTCATCCTGAACACCTGTATTTCATAATTTTACAACAGAATTTGAGCCTTTTTAGTATAAAGCATAGTTAAACGTTAAAGAATTGTATTTCTGCAAATATTTTATTTATTTTTGTGATATATATATATTTTTTAGAGTTGTTAGCAAAAGAGCAATTTTTTGTAATATTTTGGTAGAATTTTCTCAAACTTTTGAAAAATAAGCTTTCAAAAAATTCTTTTTGCTGTATTTTCATAGCTTTGCAACATACTTAATTAAAAAATAACAAAAAAAAATGATTATTTAAGTTATATTTTAGAAAATTGTCTCCGAACTCAGTCGGATACATTAACCTTTACTAGAAATATAATTCAGAATAATTTTGAAACTAAAACTAATTTATATATTACTAATGCAAGGCATCTTAACTCCATTTAGAACGTTCTAATAATACCATACATACAGCTTATAAAACAATAATTACGAAAACAATTTTTACTCTAATAATATCTCTTACACTTCAAATTACCTGAATTCTACTTTTTGAAGATTGATAATGCATCTACGAGTCAAAGCCCCGTGCTCGACAAATCTACTATTTTTTCGATATTGCCGCGAACGAGCTACAATTTAGTACGGCGGTAGTAACAGATTTGATGGCACTTCATAACATTTTCCCATTTATCATCTTGGCATTCTTCATAACATAAATATTCAAGCGTCTACTTCATGCTCCATAGGAAAGGCTAAGGACCCTACTCCATTTTCTGTGATCGAAACACATGTTACACGTCTCGCTCCCATTTGTTCCGCAAGAACCGGAACAAGGAACATAACATTCTTTTTTTCTGTCGCCAATAGTGACACTGTTGCCATATTGGTGAATAATCTGTTATTTTTATCTTCCGGTTCAGCGGACCTGCTGAAGCTATTACATGGTAGCGCAAAAGAGTTTTCTGTGAACTTTTATTATTTCAAGACAATGTTATTTATGCACATTTCAATGAATAATATCATATGGAAATATTAAAAAAAATTTGCTGACTCGCATTTTTTTTGGAAAATAAGAATTATTTAAAAATTTTAAGGTGTTTCTATAGTTTGAAAGTATTGTAGAAGAATCAGCCCTCTCTTTTTTATGATAAATATTCTACAGTATACTTTTTGAATATTGAGATAGGATGAAAATTAAAACATCCATCATCTTTACCATTGAAATTTTTTTTGAAAATATGTCTTAATGTAGATAGTAGATTAATTCCTTTACCAATATTATCACTTTATTTTTGATTCGGCACCATATAGGTCAGTGATACTCAACCTAGGGCCGCGGGTCAAATGCGGCCCACCAGCCCTTTTTAAATGGTTCGCCCAGGGCCCATTGTTCTGACAAATTCATTTATTTATGAAAATTTGGTGGGGAATTCTTTGTTATAAAATCAAATATATCAAGTTTGCTTTTAGCTGTCGATGTCGTATGGGTGCGAATTGATATTTTTTTCTGATTAGTGATTATAGACAGCAGTAGAGTAGAAACCACTTTATGAGTGGAACTAATTTTTAACTATCTTATCTTACAAGTGAAAATTTTTCGAAGAAAATAGATTGTTTCAAAACGATTGGGAAGTTGATTATTTTGTAGGGAAAGTTAAGTATGCTTCTCTCTCTCAGAATTGTTTTGATTTGTTACGAAATTGGTCTTGAGGCATTTCTCTCTTCTCCCTTTCAATTAATTCTCAAATGGTGGCCCTCTCGAAATAGCCATCATATGTATGCGGCTGGACAGAAAAAAAGGTTGAGTACCCCTGATATAGGTGGTCCCAATTGTTACAATGCAATTTTGACTCACAGTCTCCTTCCCAGAAGAAGGATCACCGGATCTCTCTAAAATAAAAGCATTCAATGATGCAGTTTATTTTTACTTTTAAATAAGCGCATTTTGACAAGAAATAATAATAAAAAAATTAAATCGACCCAATCATACATTTTTAAGACATGCTTTTTCTGAATGCAGATAATGCCCCCCGAAAAACCCACTTTCCTATGAATACTTATTTTAGTGTTCAATTATTATTTGAAACATATATATATTAAAGGATATTTTTAAAATCTTATATCTTATCAACAAAAAGCACTAAATTAAAGGTAACAAAGAACATTTAGATATGTATATATATGCAGTGGTGACTGAAATTATGGACACTTTTTAAAATTGTTATGTTTTTTACGTTTGTATGCTTATAGAAAATGTTACGTTGCACAAAATGCAAAGTCTTTTATATTATTTTAAAAATAATTTAATACTGAATTTTATACAAACAATGAGATTCAAATAATTGCAGTGCAAAAAAAATATGCTGCAGTAACTATTGATATATATTAGATTCTGATAATAGTAGTAAGTTATCAGTGAATAGTGGGGTAGAATTTATTTTTTATTACAGCTTTACATCTATGTTTCATTGAGCTGAAAATAGTCTTAAGCTCTTCTTTCGTTATTACACGATACCAGGAAACAATTATGTCCTCATATAGTTCCTTTTTATTTCATCTGGACAAGAGTTTTGAAACGGAGCCACAAGTTTTTGATAGGATCGAGGTCAGAACTGTTTCCTGACCAGTATAATAACTCAATGGTTTTAGAACAATACCAGTCACTCGATTATTTTACTGTGTGACAAGGAGCAGAATCTTGCTGAAAAATAAATGAAGCATGAGTAACGGGTCTACTCGCGAACCTCCTACTAATCCTCTTGTGGGAAATTTACTTCTTTTAAATATTCTATTTAAATTTTCTATTGAATACTTTCTCCCGAGAAGAAAATGCGGTCTATGTAAATCAAGGCATATATTTGAGCATTAATTTTTAGGTTCGATAAAGAAGAGAGATATTAGGAGGATAAAGGAGAGAGAGAGAGTGAACTAGTAGTAGGAATTGAAAAAAGAAATAGTATGAATGTTTCGTCATGAAATATTTTACTGCGCTTCTATGTACTGCTTGCTTGAGTATACTATAGGAAAAAATCTGCCCAATTTTCCTTAAACAAGGGAAGGCATAAAGTATTTACTACATGAAAAGGAAAATTAATGAATACATAGTGTAGAGTAATTTACTTGATTAGAAAAACCACAGAAAAATATTTTAGAACGGCATAAAGCTGTCTAAAATGAAAATTAAGTAGCCGACTTTTCAAAAGCTGGCTACTTTTAAAAAAAAGAAATGCGTAATGGCATGTTGTCTTCCGTACTGCACTTTGTGTTTTGCTGCTTCATAACGAATAGAACAAGGGACAGTAATTCCATTTCCGATGCACCTTGCTGTTCAAACTCCTGCTTGTCCTCAACGTTAAGGTCTTCCTCATTTTCATGCATTTTTCCATTAACTGTGATTACATCAA
Source organism: Trichonephila clavipes (assembly GCA_019973935.1). Taxonomy (NCBI): domain Eukaryota; kingdom Metazoa; phylum Arthropoda; class Arachnida; order Araneae; family Nephilidae; genus Trichonephila; species Trichonephila clavipes. Next base: position 7,464 of record BMAU01006214.1, on the reverse strand, counting down.
TAATTTCTGCATGGAGTGGGGTGGTCGAGTTATATGGAGTGCCGACTTTTCAGAACTTTACTGTATTAGCAATTTTGTCGCTATTTTTATTAACCCCTTAACTGGTTTACCCGTTCTCTGTAAGGGCTGCCTAAAGCTGGTCGCAACAGGTTTGTCAGTACGATGTACGGGCACTGATATTTTCTTCTTTCTATCTTTGATTTACACGGATTTTTAATTCTTATGGTGAGGCAATTAGTGCTAGTGTTTTTAAGAGATGCAGTTTGTCCATGATACTGAAATACTTCACATCCGGGATTTTCTTTGTGGTGAAGGCGGGAATTTTTCATTGAAGGCAGGAATTTAGATTCTTGAAAATATTCGATAAAGGACAGGCACTATGCAGTTTGTTGGCGAAGAAGAAAGGAAAATGAAAAGATTAACCAAAAAAGCTAATATTACCTCTGTTCCCATTGCAATGTAAGACTCAGTATTACACCATGCTTCAAACTGTACGTGCATTTTGTGTGAACACACACAAAATCCTCAACCGCTTAGAAAAGAGGTACGGACATATACGAAATATTTTTCTAAGTATGAGAGAAATTCCTTTAAGATGCATGAAACATTCTTTGTGGCATGCAGAGTGTACTTATAAAAAGCAAACGTGTATATTTTAAAAGCATTATTTTTGTGTTCCACAATTATAAAATAAAAATAGTATGAAAACTTGAAAATTTAAAATTTTAAAATAAAATTCTTCCATTTTCGAATTCGGTTAAGTATTATACTCAGTTATAAGCAATAAAAAATGTGTCATTTTTGGAGCATTTTGGGAAACAAAAAATTGACTGCTTAAGGAGTTTAACAAGAATATGAATACTATATTCCAAAAAGATGCTTTAATGATCAAAAATGAAAAGTCAAAATATTATAAGTCAGCATAAGTGTAGTCAAAAATATTATTATGTAGTACCTATTACAGGCAAAGTTATATCAAGGTTTGTAGTAAGTATAGGTTATTCTTTTAATTAGTTTTAACTACATACCAGCATACATGCATGAGAAAATTTCCTTCACAGTGACAAATTAGGCTCACCACAGAAAACTATTAATTTTTGTTCTTCTTTTTCAAGTATCTTTTCCCAAAGTACCAATTAAAATTCCGTACGTCAAAAGAGTACCGATGCTTGTAATAACCAAAGATCTATTAATTGCGTAAACTTTCCACAAAGTCAAAGAATCATCGTGATTCAAAACCTTTTAAAATTAAATATCCTCTTAGGATCTTGGGTGGAATTTTGATAAGGTAAACACTCCATAACACATTTGACTTCGTTTGCCATTTCGTTGGTCGCAGCTGCGGACACCATGATCAGGAGTTGAACAGATAAGTAAAAGATAAGAGGAATTAGCAGGGAAAGGAAATAATTCTTAGTCTTGCCGGAATTAAATGCGATTCTGTAACCACCCCAAAACAATCCAATCATGGTGAAGAAAACTGCGAGAATGGCAGGGAGTGACAGATGTTCGTCCATGCTTCTCATACATCTCGCGATATCTTCGTATTCGACTAACAACTTTTCCATGTCTTCGAGAATAAAATCATCCTTCATTTGTTCTAGTACGTGTTCAAAGATAACTCGAATATAACTGCATGAGAGTATGTAGTAAAGCGTAAAGAGGGACAGAACAATACACGGAACTATAGAAGCGAAGGTCAGAACAATGCTGAGAAACCGATTGCAGTAGTATATTGAGAAATTCATTGAATATGAGGTCATATTCAGAATCCCGTCTAGAAAGTTCTGCGACAAATAACGTTGTGTGATCCAAATAATCATTAAAATTTGCATCAGTATTATATATGCAATCCATACGTGCATCTTTATCTTGTGAGTACTATTTATCACCTTATTTAATGACTGATAGAGGGTATCTGTCACCTGCCCTATTGCTTGTCGCCTTCTATAAACTGATGCGTAAAATAATAATGTTAGTAGAGTTGAAAAGCTGTGAGTCAAACTCCGGGTTTCATCTTCTTCTCCGTATGAAATTATTACTATACCAATTAAAATTTTTACACACAGACCGACGTAGATGGTGTATTTGCAACCGTTCTGGATGAAACAAATTAGTCTGTATCTTAGGGATTCGTTTCGATTTACTTTAAAGCTTTTGAGATTCTTAGTTTTAGAATGACTGAACACTTCAATTCCGGATAAGCAGAAAAGACTAAATATCACTTTGAATGTATTTAAGAAGGAGTTGTGAGACAAGCAGTTTATTCTTGCCGCGGATTTGCAGGCAACTTCTGTTCTTTGACGCTTCGAATAAATGATTCTTTCTCTGCATTTTTTTATCAGATGACGTCTGCTCTTCATTACTTTTAAAAACATTCTCTTGTGTTTTTTTGTTGAGAACTTTTGTTCTATGATACGAATCACACTATGATGTGTTTGCCCACAAGCGTAAGGTATAGGTTAAGAGTCCGTGCTCTTTTTAGCTTCTTTGGGATATTTACCTCCTGATAGCAGTGGGAGGAAATGTAAAATGAAACATTATTAAGCAATATACGAAATAGCAGCTTCAAAAACATTGAATTTACAATAGTGAAACATGAGGTAAAAGTCTGCCGTGACTGGCAAATCTATTTATCGATCAATTTCCTTTAATCGATTTATCGACCATGCTTATTTCTACTAAACTATTATATAATCAAATTTTTTTAATAATTTTTTTCTTGTATAATGGGGAAAAATCGATCTTTCTCCTCAAGAAGCAATGACTATGCAAATATTGACGTGAGAGGTATGAGATATTAAAGCACTTTACTTATCATTACTTATCATTTTAATTTACAGAAAAAGTAAATTATCCACCTGAGTTAGTGTGTGGGCTTAGGGAGCAAGGCTAAACTGCACCAAACATTTGCTAAAATATTAAAAATGCATTAAAAACACAGCTTTGTGGTAGTATAATAGTAACATTCAATTCAAATATAAAAGACTAATTATGAAAATAAAAGTATGTAAATTTTGGTGTTTGTGTGTGGGTGGTACCAAATCATATAAGGATTAAACAGATGAAGGAAAAAGGTGATACAATGATGAATAAAATCTAGTCTATTAAAATGTGACAGAGTACGAGATCTTGCATAAAGGACATTCAGCATCCTCCTCACCCAACATTAAATGCCTGTACGTAAAACGAGTATGACCAATGTGAAGGCGATTCAGCTTGACATCAGTTCTTCGTATTGGCATTACAGGCCATGCTTCAACGACAGGTTTCAGAGAGTGAAGTTTGTTATCCAACCGCTGACTACAAGATTCCTGCCAGGCTATTGAAATATGAAGTAAGATGCTGCGCTTCATGTCCGGAAGCGGAACTGCTATCGACAGATGGGTAGTCGCCGACCGAGCAGCGCTGACCGCTTGCCCGTTGCCCATGATACCTATGAGACACGGGTGCCAGTAAAATGCTCTTTCGAAACCCTTGTTGTACAAACGACTCGTGATGTCAAGTGTATTACATACCACATGAACGCACCAATCGTTGTAGTTTTTAAGCTCTTCTTAGACTCTCATGTTGGCAGTATAGATTAAGTATTTACGGAGCGTATTGGAGTATATTAATAGAAGTGCATGGAAAACGGTGATAGCTTCGGCAATGAAAACGCTGCAAGAAGTGTCGAAGCGATCCTGGTAAAACTGAAGACCCACCGTGTAGAGGTGCTGATGCACGTTAAATATGTCAAGCTCAAAGTCCCCCAGACTTTATATGAAAAAGATGCATCTACATAAGAGTAGGGCTTGCAATCCCGTGTTATATTTTCAATCCCGGGAATTCGGAATTGCATTATCCAAATCCCAGGATTGCTCCCGGGATTGGGATCGGACTATTTTTTAAATATTCTTACACATTAGCATAGTTGAAATTGCATAATAAAACTTAAAATGTGCGTAATTAAAAATTGCTTTAATATTAATTTTATTGAAAATTTTTTTAAAAATCTTATTTCATCATGAAAAAGCAAATAAAAATAGTACATAATGAAATTTAAAAAAAAAAACATTTTTTTAAAAATTTCATGTGTTTCGGTAAATAAGCTTTTTAAAAGAACAGCTCCTCTAGAGTTTCACCGTTCAAATGGCTTCTTATTTTTGTTACAAACTGTCCTGCCGAAGAAAATTCTCTTTCAGATTCTACACTAGAAGGGTTTATCGTCTTTTATAAATAGGAATATTTTCTTTCAAGGTAGTCACCTCGTCTGCCTAAATTTTCAAAAAGGAGACATTTCTTTTTGAATTTTTGTTGACAGTGTCTCAAATCTAATATACTGCATTGGTACATAAACCTCTTTGATAAGTTTATATAGTCCTTCTGCTACACTTGATGGGTTTTGTGTACAAATTGATTCAGTTATTGAATCAGAATGTGAATGAACTTCAAGTGTTACCTTATTTAAAATAGTAGATCCAGTTGCATGAGCTGTTAGTAATGCAATGGAATTTGAAGTGTCTCAAGTATTTCAAACAGGTCTGTTATTAATTAACGGCATTTAATTGAAGAAGAGGAACTGTGACAAAATCTATTCTTGAAATGTTCCTTATATTATTCTGTAAGTATTGCAGTGAGCCACTTAGATCTGTGTGATGTTCTCCCACACAAAAAATGAGAGCTGCATATATATACATATTTACTTATCGCACTTATAATTTCACAACAAAGTTCTACGCACATATTTCATAAACAAAATACAAATTTCCTAAGAATTAAATTCTTAGAAAATTTTGATGAGAAATTTTTTAAATAAAATTAAAACAAAAAATTTAATCCCGGGATTAGTTATTTTAGTACCAGGATTTCTGGATTAGAAGAAACACTGGGATTCCTAGATCCCGGGGCTGCAAACCCTACATCAGAGATTTCCAAAAAATTTTGTCTCATAGTCTCTTTACCATGTTTTCCGGTAGACCCCTGCTTACCTAATATTTATTTTTTGCAAATTTATCAACATAAATGCCTTTTTGACAGTTGGTATAGAGCTACTTACTTTAAAATATTTAAATTTCTGGCTGTAGTGAAGTATAGTGTTAATTTTAAAGAAACACATCTTAATAAAATTAAAAAATTTAATTAATACTTAAAATAACTGATCCATAAATAAATTATAATGCGTAGGGATGAATCTGGTGCTTCAATAGCAAATTTTCAATATTTGGCATCAAATCTTGTCACATTTAACGTTAAATCTCCTCGGTTAGTAGTCTTTTTCTCATTTTGGAGATTGGTAAACGCGCTGAAACTCCTTCTCACAAGGAAAATAAATCAAAAATTATCTCACAATACTCCATAATTCGGGATGAATAACACATTTCCTACTGTAGTAATTACCATAGACAAAGCATTCTCGAAGCTAGTTTCAAAATCTGAGTAAAGTGCATTTAAGTGTTGAACGTAGTTTAAAACGTCACTATCTTTGCAGATTATCTGTGGCCAACTAAGAAACTGGGAAAATTCGAGACATCTAATATTATGCTCCTTTGGCTTCTTTTGACAAGAAAGGCTAAAATGATGGCCTTTGTTTCAATAAAATGTATGCTGTCACTTTGTAACTGCAAATTCAGCGCAAATATTTTGGAATATAAAGAAGTATTTTACAATTAAGGTATCCATCTTTGATTGAAGTGGGTAAATTTGGGTTATTATTGGTTAAAATTGAATGTTTAGTAGGAAAAACTGTAGTACCTTTTTTATTATAATTCTTCTGACCTGAATCACACCCTGATATGAAAATCATTCAAGAATTTCAGCCTCAGAAGTGGTCAACCAGTCAGGTTCAGAAATGACAGCTCGGCTAGAATAAGGAGACTTGTGTGGAACAAGATGAGAGAGAGAGAGAGAAGCGGAAAATCTAGAAATGTTTTTGAAGATAAATAAGACTTGTGTGGATTGTACAACAAATTTCGCTTCCACAAGCAAATCACACGATCTTAATTTCTTAACCAATTTCGGTCCACCGATTCCCTATAAAACCTTCTCTATTGCAAAAGGAGATTTTCGAGACATTTCACCATAAGGTAACGATAATATAAAATAATGTGTATTAAGAGCTATCTGATCTGTGCTTAAATTGGTGGGTAAAACGAGACCTTCACTCGAGATTAGCAAATTTGGATCCATGAACGCGAAACTGTTCTTCATCTTGGCATGCATGCATACACCACGGGTGAGTGAGTTAGTGTAGTGTTTAATGGCGCAAGATCTGATTTTGGCTAAACACATCGAACTTCCATAAAATTTAAAAAGCACAATTTAATATTTAAAGTATTGTCAGATGAATAAGGTTTATCTAAAATCTAAAATTCATTAAAATTGTATTAAAAAGCATTCCCCATTCACCACGGAGTCCAACAAGGGACGTAGTGTTCCGGTCAACTTGCAATAGCCAGGCATGGCGTTTACCTAGGAGGCTGTAGTGCACACATGGTCACCCAGGATATAAATATATCTCCGGGGACATATAAGAGAGGTATCACCAGCCGATGGACAGGAGCGAGTTCACTCCAGCCTCTTGTCTACAGCGAAGTGTGGGTCAAAAGTAACGCAAGAGATATCCCCAGGACACAATTTTCCTTCTTACGGGATGTCGCACACAGAAAACATTCGGGTTGACAAACCAACGGTGTTAATAAAATAATACGAATAGAGAAAATTAAATTAATAACAAATGAAGTCAAATTAACCAAACTGTGTTAATAATATAATGAATAATATAATACAATCAAAAATAAAGAAATTTAGAATTCTAATCATGTATATGTAAAAAATATTTATGTGGGAGGGGTCTAGACTGGAAAAGAAAGAAATAGTGAGTGATTGTTGGGTTTTCTGGCGCAAGAGCTGATTTCGGCTATACTGCGCCGAACATTTGTTTTAATATTCATAAAATTTCAAAAATACAGTTAAATTTAAAATGTCATTTGAATAAGATATATCTAAGGAATAATATTCATTAAAATCTTAGTAAGAATTCATTTATAATTGTTACACTATGAAAATGCCGGAAAGTTAAAACAAAAACTTTGAAAATTATGTAAAACATCAAATCGAAGTAAAAAGAATGGTGAAAACTAGACAAAGGTTTAAAGCGATATATATATTTTATAAAAATAATGGAGAAAAAAGAATTACTTATTTACATTTTTATAAGAGGTTGCAGTTATTACGTGGGAGTATTCCCTGATATCATAATTCTTCAGTACGTATTCATGCACGACAAGCACAAAACTCAAAACTATTTTATTCAATTGTGTCCTCGTCTGAGGAATCCTGTTAAGGAGTACTTTCCCGCGGTTTGTGCGGCGCCATCTTTATTTTAATTTTTGTTTTCTTCATTTTCTTAAGTGATTCTTTTTTTCCTTTTCTTGCACGAATTTTTGGGTTTTGCTTGGAACCCTGTATTGAAGTAGATGCAGA